>RJVU01036043.1:7577501-7592472 GCA_003731715.1 Anabarilius grahami | reverse complement strand
ATCCCAGTAACTGAGCAGATTGTGAAATACTCAGACCGGCCTGTCTGGCACCAACAACCATGCCACGCTCAAAATTGCTTAAATCACCTTTCTTTCCCATTATGACATTCAGTTTGGAGTTCAGGAGATTGTCTTGACCAGGACCACACCCCTAAATGCATTGAAGCAACTGCCATGTGATTGGTTGATTAGATAATTGCATTAATGAGAAATTGAACAGGTGTTTCTAATAATCCTTTAGGTGAGTGTATATGGTGGGCCGGTCTGGGCCAAAATGCCAGGGCCGATTTTTGGTCCCAGTCCATCCCTGCCAGGAAGTGACATAATTTTTGGTGCTCCGCATAAACATCAGTAATTACTAGTAGCATTAGATTTAATGAATTTTGTGATGTTTTATGTTATTAGTTGGCTTGTCTTATTGGTATGTATATCATAATCACTGAGCAATGCTAACTTTAGATTTGTATTTTTTTTAGGTGCCCTGATGATTTTTGTGTCTTTGGTTAATAATCAAGTCATAATTAGTACAATACGTATATGTGTCAGCGCATATTTCTGCCAAGAGCATACACTCTACAAATATGGCACAATATACAGTTTTAATATGAAGGAATGTCCATGTTGATTTTTCACAGGTGTTTTACCTGTAATTTGAATTACCGTCTGTAGTCACAGATAATGTCCTGGCATAAAAATACCAGCACCATTTCTGTTTTTCAGATTTTTTTTTTCTTACTGTGTACTTTCTTGAACTACAACACAGGCATATTAATTTTTTAATGGCGAGTTACAGAGCCCAAACGCTATACTGCAGATCTGTAATTATACATTCAGTAAGCTAAAGGCTAAATCGCTCCAATGCTACTGAATTAGCAATGACAGATTATCTCAGGAAAGGACTACATGCAGTGAGAGAAAGAGATGACTCAGATCTTTGATCAGTGCCACTAATTAACTACAAGCTCTATTCTATGAATCAGACGATATCAAAAGTTCCACCCATCAGAGATCCACGACTGATCAACCCTGACCAGCTCACATCACATAATACGCCGCACAGACGTTTGGGTCCAGTCCTCTCACAAACAGTGACATTCAGACGACAGTACACTTGATATTCTCCTACCTGTTTTCATACGCCACTCAATGCTGTATTCAATTTATCTAATTAATAATCTCAACGCTGAGCGTGTGCCAAGTGCAGAAGCTGAGTTTGGTCTCTCCAAACATTTACGTCATGGTATGAGTGATGGATTTATAGAGAAAGGCATTAAAGTGGCAAACAAACAGCCCCTCAGGCGCTGATATTTGCAGAGTGAATGCTATGCTGCTTTTCAAACTGCCTGGGTGACTGTGCTTCCTCAAAATTGGGGCAAAAGTTGTCTGGGCAATTTCACAAGAAGGTTAAGTGTGAAGTAACATGGCTGCCGCATACTGCGCTGATGAATTCAGAAGGTCCATCATGGCCCTGGGCAGAGGGCAGACTTTTGGGAATTGATTTAGAGATTTTGGAGATGGGAATAAGAAGCAAGCAGAAGAATCTGAATGGAAATCTTCTTTCGCTGTTGGCTTGTAAAAGTCTTAGACGGCAACTCAAATAACCCTCTGTATGTAGTGGAATAGATATGGAATATGGCCTAACCCAGCAATTCAAACAACAACAAACCCAAATATGTTAGAGAATAAATCATACAGAACTTCAAAAACCTGTTTAAGGATTAGTTCATTCCGAAATGAAACTTTTGACAAAACATGGACACAACACAAGCACGAATGACATTTCAAAGCTGTTTGTCACACAAAGCTAACACGCTTCATAAGAATTATGGAGCACATCAGTGATATGGACTATACTTTTTTGGAGCTTATTTTTTGTTTCACAGAAAAAATATATATTTGATTTGGCTAGTAAGCACATGAAAGATTGTATGCAATTGCAAGTTATATCTCAGTTCAAACAATAAACAAACGAATGGCCGATTTCAAAACACGCTTCAGGAAGCATCGGAGCATTGTGAATCAGCGTGTCGAATCTGCTGTTCAGAGCGCCAAAGTCTCGTGGTTTCAGCAGTTTGCCCTGAGTTTGGCGGTTTGACACGCGATCCGAATCATGGTTCGATTCGCTGATTCATAACGCTCCGAAGCTTCCTGAAGCAGTGTTTTGAAATCGGCCATCACTAAATAAGTCGTTATTTTGTTTTTTTGGGTCACCAAAAATATTCTCGTCGCTTTATAATATTAATATTGAACCACTGTACTCACATGAACTGATTTAAATATGTTTTTAGTACCTTTATGGATCTTGAGAGAGGAAATGTCATTGCTCCCTATGGAGGCTTCACAGAGCCATCGGATTTCAACAAAAATATCTTAATTTGTGTTCCAAAGATTAACGAAGGTCTTACGGGTGTGGAACGGCATGAGGGTAAGTAATAAATGACAAAATTTTCATTTTTGAGTGAACTAACCCTTTAAGTCTACTAACACTCGGACTGCTAGGTAACATGTAATTGTCTAAAGTAGACTATCAAAATAAAGTTTTACCCATATCTGTCATGAAAACAAGTTTTTATTACTGCCACTGTTTAAACATTTATATTTCAACAATGAATTGGAGTAGAAACATAGTTACATAAAAAACTGAACAATAAAAATGGCCTTATGTGCAGTTTCAATGCTTATACAACTCAGTTTTTATTTGTGTGTTGATTATTAAAAAAAATGTGATTAATTAATTATAATCTTTATTTTCTCTGTCAGTTTTCGGCTAAACTAAAACTTAAATTTTTCGTTTTTTGGTGTAAACTAAACCTTTAACCCATTAAGTACCGGATGCAAAACATGCTCATCTACAGCGACAATTGGTCACATTATTCCCATATGTCCTTATATGCTCCAAAAGTGTGTCTTTTTTGAGAAATCCTTTTACAGTTTCCATCTCTATATTCACATTAATATTCATTTCTGGCCCTGAACAGCTTTCCAGTCAGCCCCCATCAACCCAGAGGGCATTTCGCTACACAGAGGATGCCAAGACTGGCCTGCCCCTCATTATACTGGCTTCCCCTTCTCACTAACCTAACACAATAAGGGCAACAGTCCTTATGCAGGGGTGGCATCTGCTGTTCTCTGGCACCGCCACGGGGGGTGGGAGCGGAGACAACTATCATGTCCAGCAAGGAAGTGTGTGTGTTTGTTTGTGTGGGTTGGTTATGGATGCACAGCTGTGCTATTATCTCGGCCGGCCACATTAGAGCTTGACCCCGGCCAAGCCGACTCCAGGCGTTGATGGAAGCAAGACGATGGCCACGTTAACTCTGCATGGATGTGTGCGAGTGATGCCACCGTGAGAAGGGTATAATAACACAGCACCCCACAGCCAGAGGCAATAGCTTCATGCTTTTAGACCAATTTTTAGCTGGCCACACAGGCTGTGTGAAGGCAAGAGGGCAGATAGAGAGGCAGAGAGGTAAGGTGAGGTGAAAAGATTAAAGAGGAGATGGACAGGCTGAGGCGAAGATGGATAAATAAATGATGGAGAATGGACTAGTGTTTTTGAACATATCTTTTAAGCCAACAAATCATACTTGTTCACTTTCATGCCTGCACTGATTTGCAACTTCCTCCTTTGTAAAGCATGTGACTGTTTTGATGGCCTTTTGCCTCAAAACTGACTTTAATGGGAGTGAGTGGGGGGCCACAAAAAGAGACATTGTAAACCAAGTGGATTGGGGTGAAATGAGGATTTGCTTACAGACAATGACTTTGAGGAGAAAAGGCTTATGGTGCTTAAACACTATTTCTGGAATCTACAGACATACAAATGTGAATAAATTAATTTAGTGAATAATATGTACACTAAAAAATTATATATATATACTTTGGACCAAACTTAAAAATAATTTACAGTTGTACTTTAAAAATGTTTTCTCAAATTATATTTATGGGTTTGCTCAAATTTTAAATTTTGATTTAAAGGGATAGTTCACCCAAAAATGAAGATGCTGTCATCATTTACTCACCCTCAAGTTGTTTCAAACCTGCATACATTTATTTGTCCTGCTGAACACAAAGGAAGATGTTTTGAATTATGTTTGTAACCAAACAGTTGATGGACCCCATATTTTTTTCTCCATACTATGGAAGTCAATGGTGTCCCACAACTGTTTGGTTTCCCAAATTCATCAAAATATCTTCCTTTGTGTTCAGCAGAACAACGAAATTCGTATAGGTTTGAAAAAATGTGAGGGTGAGTAAATGATGACAGAATTGTAATTTTTGGGTGAACTATCCCTTTAATATTAAAGGATTAGTTCACTTTCAAACGAAAGTTAGCCCAAGCTTTACTCACCCTCGATTCATCCTAGGTGTATATGACTTTCTTCTTTCTGATGAACATAATCAGAGAAATATTAATAAATATCCTGACGCATCCGAGCTTTATAATGGCAGTGAGTATACCACTGAATATGAGCTGAAGAAAATGCTTCCATCCACATCCATCCATCATAAACGTGTACTCCACACGGCTCCAGAGGGTTAATAAAGGAAATATATACAGTGCTCAGAGTAAATGCGTACACCCCCTTTGAAAGGTAACATTTTAAACAATATCTTAGATAACTTAGAGAACAAATTTTTCAGTTTTACTCAAATTAGGGTGATGCAAAAATGAGTACACCCCACTGAAAGTCTCTGGAGCGAAGCTAAATTTTAGACTACAAATGTCTAATTTAACAAGAATTCAACCACAAGTGAGTCTAATTATTCATTACACAGGTGTCCAGCAGACAGTTGACTATAAAAGGGTGTTAAAACCCCTTCCCATTTCATGCTGTCAGCAATGGCACCACATGGAAGAGAAATGTCACAAGACCTGAGAAAGAAAATAATTTCTTTACACCAGAAAGGTGAAGGCTACAAGAAGATCAGCAAAGCTTTACTTATCAGTCAGAATACTGTAGCAAAAGTGGTACAAAAATTTAAAAAAGATGGAACTGCAACCATCTCACAGAGACGTCCAGGTCGTCCACGGAAGTTAACACCTCGACAGGAGCGTCTTCTGATGAGAAGGGTTGAAGAAAATCGGCATGCAAGTTCACTGCAGTTATCTAAAGAAGTAGAAAGCCAAATTGGGGTTACTATTTCCCATGACACAATACGGCGTACACTGCAGAGGAATGGCATGCATGGGTGCCGTCCACAAAATAAGCCTCTTCTAAAACCCAGGCACAAAAAAGCCTGAATAGAGTTTGCCAGGGCCCATGCTGACAAAGATGAAGACTACTGGGACTCTATACTCTGGAGTGATGAGACCAAGATAAATGTTTTTGGAACTGATGGCTTCAAAACTGAATGGCGTCGCAAAGGTGAGGAATACACAGAAAAATGCATGGTGCCTACAGTGAAACATGGTGGAGGCAGTGTCCTTATGTGGGGCTGCATGAGTGCTGCTGGTGTCGGGGAGCTGCATTTCATTGATGGCATCATGAATTCACAGATGTACTGCTCTATACTGAAAGAGAAGATGCTACCATCACTCCGTGCCCTTGGTCGTCGTGCACTTTTCCAACATGACAATGATCCTAAACACACATCTAAGACCACTGTTGGATTTCTGAAGAAGAACAGGGTGAAAGTGATTCAGTGGCTCCTGATCTGAACCCAATCAAACACCTATGGGGAATTCTGAAGAGACAAGTTGAGCATCACTCTCCATCCTCTCTAAAAGAGGTCATTCTTGAAGAATGGAAAAAGATAGATGTTGCAAAATGTCGCCAACTTGTCATTAAAAATCATGGAGTCCATACAAAGTACTAGATGTAGTAGTTTTTGTCGTGGGGTGTACTCGTTTTTGCATCACCCTAATTTGAGTAAAACTGAAAAATGTGTATTCTAAGTTTATTATTAACCTTACTTTCATGTTATAAGTTAAACAGATTTAACAGTTCAAATTTATTCTTGTCAACATTTTGGAAATAGTTTTTTTGTTCATTTAAAATGTTACTTTGAATTTACGCTGAGCACTGTTCCTTATTCAGCATAGGAAAAATTGTAAAACTCTTGCAGTTCACAAAGATTATGCTACGTCCTACGCCTTCCCTATTCAACTTACTGAAAAAAGTTTAACTGGCACGATGCCAGTTTACTCTTTCTTCGTAACTTGAATATGTAAGGCGGTCTGGCAGAAGCTAGATTTTTTACTTCATATCTTCTTTAAATATGGATATTTTTTACACAAATGCATTGCTTTGCCTCAGAAGGCCTTTATTAACCCCCTGGAGCCATGTGGAGTACATGTTTATGATGGATGGATGTGAATACAAGCATTTTCTTCAGCTCCTACTCACTGGTCCCGTTCACTGCCATTATAAAGCTTGGATGCGTCAGGATATTTATTAATATTTCTCTGATTATGTTCATCAGAAAGAAGAAAGTCACATACACTTAGGATGGCTTGAGGGTGAGTAAAGCTTGGGCTAATTTTCATTTGAAAGTGAACTGATCCTTTAATCAAAAATAGTTGATTAAAAGGTACATTCATACAAAGGATAAAATTATTTATTATAAAAGTATACCAATCAATATACTTTCTTTAGACACATGACAAAACCCACGTAGGTCAATATAATAAACTAATTGACAATTTACAAATCAATTTCACCATAAACAAAAGCTAAATTTGCAATAATATAAAAGTAGGATTTAAGTAGAATTACATTTTTCACTGAAGATCAAGCTAAAATGTTTTTTTAAGTAAATGTTTAGTTTACTTGCTACAAATAAAGATAGGAATATTCTCTCTTAAAGGCTTTAAAATAATGTTTGTTGTAATGCCCTTTTAAAATATGCATCTTTTTTTCTGTAGGCCTACAGTATGTACATATTCTCTGTTAATAAAATTATTTGAAAACAAGCATATTATTATTATCTACAGCAGCTGATATTAACAATTGCATTTATAGACATTGAACAATACAGCAAATGATAATGTTTACAAACTACTTCTTTATCCTCACTTTTTCTTCAGGCTGTGTCCGAAACCTGAAAAATTCTGCCTTCAGAGGATGCATTCCAAGGTATGGCATCAAGGCATGTCCAAATCTTATATTAGCTTCCTCTCTCCTGAGATACCTTTATCTGATCAATTTTTTAAAGGCAGCATAGATGTATCCTTTGCTGCCTTTTACATCCCACAATCCTGTGCGTTCCATGACAGTTAAGCTAAAAATCTGAACTCTGAATGTTGCAGCTGGTGGTCAGTTTGTGTGTAAATGTAAAATTTTGACCAACTTTTCCCAATTTTGATGTTATTTCTTCTGAGAAATGATTAATATAGTACTTAAATATCTGCTTAGTTATTACCAAAGCTTGTTCTATTTTGTAGTAGATCATTAAACTGTGATGCTGCCTCAGAAGTCTGTCTGAAATCTTGAGATGCCTTCATGCGCAAACGCTATCTGCGAAGTCATTGTCTGATAGACTGCCTAAGCTTTCAGACACAACAACAATCAGAGATGTCTTATTATTGGAAGATATGAGGGTTCATGGCTCTACCATTGGAGAAAGTGTAACAGATAACTTTGATAACATCTGCCTTGATAACCAATCACATTACAGCTTATAATGTCATTGAGATGTACAACAGTCAATCAGTATGAAATGCACGAGAAGTGCCGTAAACTGAATCCTACCTGTTGCAAAATTCCCTGCTTATAAAAAAGCATTTTTTTTTCAATGTAAACTCTAAAAATGGATGAATTCAAAATTAATTTTTAATGACAAACATGTCGATTCATTAAATGATAAGCTTTTCCCTCAAAAGCAGTTTATTCAGCTTCCTCCATTGACTTCCATTAAAAAAACGGCCTCTGGTCTCCTTCCCTGCATTACACTTTTTTGCTAACCTTGGAGGCTTGCCTTAAAGTGGCTTTGCCACAGTCTTCCAGCGCTGCTTATGCTATCCAGCCAAACCTTGACCATTTTTACTGGTCGCCACCTACTGGTGTACTGATATAACCTATAAGAGTCACTGAATAAATCTGTGAATGAATCTGAATTAACCTTTTTGGTCAACAGGTTCATAATAAAATAAAAACCTCCTCTAATGGAGAAGGAAGATGTTTAATAAATATTTAAAAATAAAATTTGAAAAGATACACACAGACCTAAGACAAATACCACTTACCTGCATAAACATCCACTTCATGCTTTATATAGGACATGCATTATCTGAGGTTAGTAGTCATAGGACTGATATTCTAAGTTTATATAAATATTACTAAAATCAAAACACTACAGCATGATTAGGGTATATTTCCCTCAGTCCTCTGCGGAGTTTCGTGTCTGAGAGTCGTAAAGAAACTCATGCAATTACTTCACTTCCTGTTGCATAAATCAGTTTTTATTCTTCTTCTTCACAAATTGTCTGCTCTAAAAATTTAGCAGCACCACAGAGTACATTAAAACTTGAATTGTGGGGTATAAATAACAGCTAAATTGCCTGGTTATCTAGATGAGTAATATCAAGCAGGGAACACAGAAGTCTTCCGTTTGAATGGAACAAATGTTGTGCTCGAATGTCGAGGGTGCATATTTTAAATGACATTGTCTACCCAGAGGAGCTGAGGAAATCAAATTAACATACGAAAAAAACAGAGACTGACTGAGGTATATGAGCTTGGGAAATAAAATCATTAATCTTCATGAGTCTCCCATAGGAAATCAAATAAAACCAAGCGCTATTGTTTCCCACGATGCTGTACGGGCATATGCAAAAAGTTCTTGTAAATGCACTGAAAATAAGAAACAGTTTCCTGTTGATGTGAAGTCAGTGCTAAGTGTCCCCAGAGTAGATTTTCAATAGGTAGAGGAGGAATGACTGTACTATTACTATTGAAACTCAGACCCACTGAGGTCTGTATCATCATTTTCAAATGATTTTCAGATGTATTCCCACCACATCAATATATTCTGCTCTCCAACTCTATTCCTATTGAATTAACATATACTGAATATTACATCAAGGCACTTTTTTATTTTGGGCTAAGATTTTTACTTTGCATAATAACTTTAAACCTTTGAATGAACCTAGCGACTATTTGTTTTTTTTATTTTAATCAAACAACAAAAGACAAAGAAAATTCACTCACTGCTCTTGATCTTGAATCTATGTTTCATGGCTGATAAAAAAAAATATTTATGGGCGGTAAATTTGCTTGAGTCACCGCACCGCACCGGCCATTCTCATTAGTTTTAGGCCCATATTGTCCAATTAAAATAATCATACAAACAGCTTTCAATATCAAACAAAAAATTATAATTTATTATAAATCATTTACCACTGTATATTGAGGACAATGATCAGACATGAACCACTTAAAAGTATTTTTTAACAATTGCATCCCTTATTGCTTGTATATTTTTTTATTTGTTTATTTGTGGGTTAGATGAAACGTCTTACTGTTTATAAAAAAAGAAAAAGAAAGACAATGGAAGGAGATCTTTGTGTAGTTTATTGTGCTGTTTTGTGACTATTCGAATAAAAACACTTAAAGGGATATCACCCAAAAATGAAATTTATCCCATGGTTTACTCACCCTCAAGCCATCCTAGGTAAATGACTATCTTCTTTAAGAAGAACACAATTGGAGTTATATTAAAAAATATCCTTGCTCTTTCAAGCTTCATAATGGTAGTGAATGGCGCTCACAATTTTGAAGCCCAAAAAAGTGCATCCATCCATCATAAAAGATGGCTCCAGGGGGTTAATAAAGGCCTTCTGAAGCAAAGCGATTGGTTTTTGTAAGTATTAGATGCTTTGTTAATTGCATTTAATAGATTACACCTTCAATGAAACATTTGCAGTCGGTTTGTAATGTTACCGGTGTTGGTTGTAGCAGAGACGAAGCATAAACGAACTTCTACAACACTGGGTATTTATTTAACGAAGGAGAGAAACAACCAAAACACACTTAACTAACAATAAGAACAGACAATGAGTTCTGGGGAGTGAGTCCATTATAAAAGGTGTGCAGATGATGAAGTCCAAGTACAGGTGATCAGTGATGATGGGGAGATGACGAGGAAGTGAGTGCAGGTGATGAAACAAGGAGGATGATGGGGAATGGAGTCCATGAACGAAGGGAACTGTGACATGTAAAAGGTGTTTATTCATATTTGGGCTGAATTTTTCCTCCATTTACACTGTTATGACCAGCAGAACAGCATGTGTTTCGAGTGCTTCAAAAGATTGAATCATTTTGCAAAGCAATTGATTCAAAGTTTTGAAAAGCTTCATTTTTGTTTCATCTTATATTGACATTTACATTTACATTTATGCATTTGGCAGACGCTTTTATCCAAAGCGACTTACATTGCATTATACTATACATTTGTATCAAAGTATGTGCAATCCCTGGGATCGAACCCATGACCTTGGCATTGCTAGTGCCATGCTCTAACCACTGAGCTACAGGAAAGCTCGCATATTCACATATTCATATTATATGAATATGTGACACTACAGCACAAAAAAATATTTAGACAATTAAAGGGTTAGTTTACCCAAAAATGAAAATAATTTCATTTATTACTCACCCTCATGTCGTTCCACACCCGTAAGGCCTTCATTCATCTTCGGAACACAAATTAAGTTATTTTTGATGAAAACCGATGGCTCAGTGAGGCCTCTAAAGACAGCAATGCCATTGAACTTCTCAAGATCCATAAAGGTACTCAAAACATATTTAAAACAGTTCATGTGAGTTCAGTGGTTCAATCTTAATATTATAAAGCGATAAGAAAACTTTTTGTGTCCCAAAAAAACAAAATAATGACTTTTCAACGATATCTAGTGATGGCCGATTTCAAAACACTGCTTCGAATCTTTAGTTTCAAATCAGTGATTCGAATCACGTGTCAAAATGCCAAAGTGCTGAATTCACGTTACTTTGGCGCTCCGAATTACTGATTCGAAACTAAAAATTCGAAGCAGTGTTTTGAAATCGTCCATCACTAGATATCGTTAAAAAGTCATTATTTTGTTTTTTTTTGGCACATAAAAAGTTTTCTCGTCGCTTTATAATATTAAGATTGAACCACTGAAATCACATGAACTGTTTTAAATACGTTTTAAGTACCTTTCTGGATCTTGAGAAGTTCAATGGCATTGCTGTCTATAAAGGCCTCACTGAGCTATCGGATTTCATCAAAAATAACTTTATTTGTGTTCTGAACGAAGGCCTTACGGGTGTAGAACAACATGAGGGTGAGTAATAAATGACATTATTTTCATTTTTGGGTGAACTAACCCTTTAAGCCAAACTTAAAAATGACTGAATGTCATTGCATCAGATAACAAATTGCCAAATGAAGTGGCAACTATTTATTTTAAAGAAATATAGCACGAGCACACATTTCAAGCAAAACAGGGAGCAAGAAAAAGGCAAACTGGTTTAGAAAAGTGAATGTGTAGCATTTGTTAGCAGTGAGAAAAGATCACAGGTACCTCTTGTTGCCTAATAAATTGTAATGATGCCTAATATACTCAGTAGACTTTCAATATAACATAAGCTTAAGTAGTTGCCTGCAAATTCTTCACGCCCACCACTGTGAACGGCTTACAGTATTTGTGTTTCTGCAGTTTTTGCCCCTATGCAGCAGCAGCACTCACGGCGGCACATTAGGCAGTGCGACAGATTGCTCCTCAGGTGAGAATTCACAGCGCCACCGCAAATCCGTTTTTCATGCTGTCTGGCAAGCACGTGAAAAAAGAGGAAAAAACAAACAAAGCTATCTCACCAGAGACTAATTTAGCATGAAACCCAGTGTTGAAATGCAGACCATTCATTCTACAGCATTCCACTGACACCCGGTGAAGGATTGCACTAAAACAAGTGTGTTTCTCCACAGGGCAACCAAGGGTAAAAGGCATTAGCTTCTGATTGAATCTGGTGGACTGGTGGTAAAACGCAGCTGGATGAGGAATGATGTAGAGAGGGTGGGCATGGGATTTTTGCTGCTTTCTCCTCCATTCGTTTTTATTTAATAAGGATGTCAGTGGAAGAGCCAAACAGAGGCTATCAATTATATAAAAAGGCTTGTTTGAATAGGATGACTCACTGCAGAGTGGGACAACGTGTTAAAATGATGAGAACGGGTAGGTGAAGTACTTAAATTGTTAAAAATATTGATGCTTTGATGTATTACATTCACAGGTATGATGAGACTCTCCTTTTATTTATAATTTGTTTATTTTCCTTACAGTTTAGCAATAGTGAGATTATGTTTGGACACGCATCCCTGCACAAATTCAGTAAGGGAGGGAAACATGGGAGGTGTGCTGTTAGATAAGAGACTGAGGTTTTACAAATTAATTAGTCTATCTAACTGATGTTGTGTCAGTCCTGTGCAGTCCACACCATGAGGAGAAAAATGCAAGATAGATAGATTGAGAGAGAGATAGATAGTTAATTGTGTAATCAAAATAATGAGCTCACTGTAAACAATTTTCAGTTCAGCTTCTATTTGCTAAATCAAAACAGTGGATTATAAATCTCTGTGCCTCTTCAGGTGAAGTGCCGATGTTCCTTCAAGAGGTTAAACACTTATCTTTCCCTTCATCCTTTTGTAATCCAACTCTCATGAGAGAGAGATGTCCAGAACACTCAATTTGATGCTCTCCAGACTGCAGAGGGATTTTTTGGGATGTTCATTAGCCTGAACTATTGCCAGTATCATATACATTGTTAATAGTGAGCAAAATTAGGTGCAGAGGAAAAATGCATCGTGACATAACAGCGACCGAGAGATGTGCCACGACTGAAATCGCCCCCAAGTGAACGAGTGCTTAATAATGCATTTGGCATGCTGAGGAGCCACCCTGCATTTAAAGAGGCAAATGTGGATGAAGTAGTCTGGTGTCATGGTGATGACAAGCTTTGAATGTTAATGTTCAGCCAATGAATGATAGATTGCTGTGGAGGGGAAAAGTGCAATCTGGCAGTTTCTGATAAACAGCACATGAGGCACTTCTTTGAGATTACATGCTAATTATTTAAATTTGCCACAGTGTTTGAAAATGAAAATACTTTTCTGACCCCATTTTAAGTTGTGAGCTGTGAGGGCAAGCCCTCTGTGTCAGTGTCACCCTGGGAAACGTTATACACAGTCAGACGGACAAACAGCAGGTGGCAAAATTGTGAACACTAATTAAAGTTCTTTAGTGGGAAGAACAAAAGAAGTGTCAGGATCCAGTTCAGCCTAACTCTGTTACCCACAGTACATGAATGCCATGATTCTGTTCAAATGAAAAAAACTTCATTATGCTCCATCCTAAGATACCTTGTTTTAGACAAATTTTACGACAACACAGCACATATAGTCTCTGTTGAAAAATTTGCATTGCAACAAGCAGACAAGGTGAGAGAAACTTCAGAGAAACACCGATCATGCATAACATTATGTCCACTGACAGGTGAAGTGAATAACACTGATCATCTCTTCATCACGGCACCTGTTAGTGAGTGGGATATATTAGGCAGCAAGTGAACATTTTGTCCTCAACGTTGATGTGCTAGAAGCAGGAAAAATGGGCAACTGTAAGGATTTGAGCGAGTTTGACAAGGGCCAAATTGTGATGGCTAAATGACTGGGTCAGAGCATCTCCAAAACTGCAGCTCTTGTGGAGTGTTCCTGGTCTTCAGTGGTCAGTATCTATCAAAAGTGGTCCAAGGAAGGAACAGTGGTGAACCGGCAACAGGGTCATGGGTGGTCAAGGCTCATTGATGCACGTAAGGAGCGAAGGCTGGCCCGTGTGTTCCGATCCAACAGACTAATGATTAATGCTGGTTCTGATAGAAAGGTGTCAGAATACACAGTGCATCGCAGTTTGTTGCGTATGGGGCTGCATAGTCACAGACCAGTCAGGGTGCCCATGCTGACCCCTGTCCACCGCAGAAAGCAACAGAACTGGACCACAGAGCAATGGAACAAGGTGGCCTGGTCTGATAAATCACGTTTTCTTCTACATCACGTGGATGGCCAGGTGCGTGTGTGTCGCTTACCTGGGGAATACATGGTACCGGGATGCACTATGGGAAGAAGGCAAGCCGGCGGAGGCAGTGTGATGCTTTGGGAAATGTTCTGCTGGGAAATCTTGGGTCCTGTCATCCCTGTGGAAGTTACTTTGACACGTACCACCAACCTAAGCATTGTTGCAGACCATGTACACCCTTTCATGGAAACAGTATTCCCTGGTTGCTGTGGCCTTTTTCAGCAGGATAATGCACCCTGCCACAAAGCAAAAATGGTTCAGGAATGGTTTGAGGAGCACAACAACGAGTTTGAGGTGTTGACTTCCCCAGATCTCAATCCAATCGAGCATCTGTGGGATGTGCTGAACAAACAAGTCCAATCCATGGAGGCCCCACCTCACAACTTACAGGACTTGAAGGATCTGCTGCTAACATCTTGGTGCCAGATACCACAGCACACCTTCAGGGGTCTAGTGGAGTCCATGCCTCGACGGGTCAGGGCTGTTTTGGCAGCAAAAGAGGGACCAACACAATATTAGGAAGGTGGTCATAATGTTGTGCCTGATTGGTGTATATTTCATATTATTTATACCATTAACCATTTCCACAAGTTAAAGCTGGAGCCGAGATGGGTCCTGCACGTGTTGCCTAGTTGGGTCCCACCTAAAGCCCAGTAAAATCCTGTATAAAAGCCACATGGGTAAGTTGCATGGGGCCATTATAGAACCCACATACAACCCGTATTTCAAGTTCATGTAGTCACCGTGTAATACCCACATAAAAGTTAAAGCTGGGGCTGAGATGGGTCTTGGGCATGTTGCTCTATTGGGGCCCACCTAGTACCAAGTGCCATCCTGCATGAAATCCATGTGGGCAATTGACATAATGTGGTCATTATGGAACCCACAGACAATCCCATATAGGGCTGGGTTAAT
>RJVU01036043.1:7557900-7577490 GCA_003731715.1 Anabarilius grahami | reverse complement strand
TAAAAAAAAAAAAAAAAAAAAAAGTGTGTGATTGTAACCAATATTTGATTGTGCAATATATTTTGAATGCTTATTAACAGGGCCATAACCATGTCTTAAATTGTGCAGATTGGGGTGTGGGTGGGTTGTTACTTTTTGTAACGTAATACATGTTTAAGTGTGTTAAAAAAATTAAAAATAAATAAATATGTAAACATTTACACTTATTCATATGCTTAATATGAATTAGATATTAGTGTTGGTCATTTAACATTTTATTTCTATCATAAAACAGTTGTCAAATATTAAATGCTCCGCTACTTAAATCTCTTTAACTGTTAAACTGGAATTCATATTCGGTATCTGTTAACAGTTTGATTTTAAATCTATTATTTTAATAACAAACAGATCTTGAGGTGAAAATTTGGAAATTTCTAACCGTTGGGGGATTTGGACTGGATTTTTGCTGCAAAATTTGCTGAACAATGGCAAATGTAACTACACCTATACACTTCATTTTCCGTATCCGCTCCGTATCGTGCACAGTACTGTCATGACAGTTCTCTTGCAGTGTTTGCTGCTGCAGAGTAAGTACAGGACTTGCTACTGCCAATACATACACAACACGCTGCTGTGAGCAAGTAAGCTGCTGTGAGCAAGTAAGCTGCTGCTGTACAATATAGCATACATGAATTACCTGTAACAGATATATATAGGTGGAGCTGAGGAAGGTGGAGGGTTTCCAAAAGCACGCTGCACTGCTAAGGCAAATGCTGACCGGGTGCCTGTTTCATAAAACAAGTTTACCAAATAAGCTAGGTTTATTTCAGTTAGTCTGATTATTTTGAACCAAATCAACTGAAAATCAATCAGACTTACTGAAATAAACCTGGATTATTTGGTAAACTTGTTTTATGAAACAGGCCCCAGGTATTTGAAGCAGTGAGCTCATTGGCTACTTATTCAGCAGGAACCAATCAGCTGTGGCCTATAAAGAATGATGTGATGGCAAGCAGGTTGAGTTAAGGACATATTAGCCTGCGCCATCTAGAGTTTCATGACAGAACTTAGTATTTGTATAAAGCATACTCCGTTGACCGTGAGCCCGAATGGATGAATTCGGCATCTGCAAACCATCTAATGGGACTTTCTATTCAGGGGCTCAAATCACTGAGCGCATGTACTCGGAAATCAGCAGATTGTGCTGTCGACGAAAATTACGGTATACAATGAGGCAGCTGACAAGGTTTTGGTAAATTAAAATACGGTAAACAAATCAATAGAATTTATTTTAAAATAAATGTTTTTTGGTGAAAATATATGCAATATGGCTTAAAACATTTCTGCCAATAAGCTGTTAAGATTTTTGTGTGACAGACATGAACAAACGTGAACAAAGCCTCTCAGCAAGATTTTTCTCAAGCGCTCAGGGATATGGGACTTGGAAGTCAGTTATACATTTTTGGTGTTAACGTATTCGGGTCATTCATTATGTACAACAGAAGGTCTTATGAATATTGCTGAGGCCTGAGGTCAGTTGTTCTTGCCGTAGGGTAATTATTTTTGATACTCTGGAGATTGTCAGTTTCCCTCAAACCTTCCAAACGGAAGCTTTATTAAATAAGCTCAGCTTTAGCAAACCCTTGTGGCCACAGCGGAAATGTAGAGCACAGGATCTGTAGAGCTCTCTATTACCGGACTCTCTGTGTATACACAAGGCTTTGGCTCATTTTCTGGCTGCCATCTTTGTTGCAGTGGCCACAGGGTAGGCAGGTTTGAAATGGCATATTACCATACTTCCTGCACTATCTGTGAAATTGTATCCCACAATGAAACATGTTGTACTAGAGCGTTGACTGAATTTAAAGCAATATCAACTGACACTTCTTAAATAGTTCATCAGCCTGCCAAAGCTAAGATGCTTTTTTAAACAAAACTAGATTAAAATACTAAAATAACTAAATCAAAATATTATAGTATTTGAATGTTTTATTTCTATATTTTCTGTTTTCATTTCATTTTAGATTAGTTTTTTTTTTTTTTTTGGTTTTTAATATTGTTTTTTTTTGTCTTTTTTTTTTTTTTATTTTGAAATTAACTATTNNNTAACTTCCCTGAACCAAACAACTACTAATGTTTGAGGTGATCATTGGCCACCACTCGATTAAATCCTTTTAAAGCTCAATGGTTCACTTGACAGCCATCCTGTTACAACCCCTTTAGGAGCTATTTTCTAGTGAAGTGAAGTAAAGTGAAAACCTTTTCTGGTGATGTAAACCTCCTGTCTGCTTGAATGGTGTAAAGGCCTTTGGTTGAAATCTTGTCAGAAAAAAAAAAAAAAAAAAAAAAAAAAAAAANACTACATATCTCTTTTCTTTGACACATTGGAGTTACTGAAATGAAGGAAATTAATGTACATTGCATATAAGGCTTTGTTCACACTGCACACAAATCCAATTTGGTTTTCAAATCCAATCTTTAGGACTGATTGTCAACACTGTCATTTTGCAAGTGATGAAATCCACTCTGTTTGTTCATATAGTTTAGCCAGTATTCAATATATCTAGAGCGGCTGCAATAGTCATAATTTAAGCGTCAGCATGATGCTTTTCTTCTACAACAGCTGAGAATATCTGTCATTGTGCAAGGAGAAGACCGAAAATTTGACATTTTTCCTCTGCTCATGACATCTCTCCACAGTTATGAACTCAATGCACAGAGAACATTATAAATACTTTTTTTTTTTTCAAATTTCCAAACTTTTGACCTTTTCTCAAATGCATAAATGCTTGTCCATACTGTATTTTAATAGGGCTTTGCAATTTACAAGGTGTTAGTCCGGCAGCTGATGAAAGCTTGAGCATATGTGTGAGTGTTCAGTATATAGCTTGAGTCAATTACTCACATGAATGCACTGCGATAAGTACAACTTTTCATCAGGGCAATGGTGACTGCTATAGTTCCTGCAGGATTTAAGGGCTCGTGGGAACTCCATCCAGGCTCGCTTTCCACCAACTGTTAGTTGCCGAAGCTAGAAACAACCATAATAGATGGCAGATACATAAAGAGTTCTCACTGTGGATACAAAAAAGCACTTTAATGAATCCACCTCTGCAATGTGTAGAGCAAATGGCGATGCTTCAGTATTGGCATTTTGAAAGAAGAATCTTAATTTTGGTAGTTCGTAGTATTGATCGACTACAAACATAAACAATGGGGGTCTGTTCCTGTTCAAAGCAAGCTCATGCTGGGCAAATGTGAAGAATAGCTTGTGGCTGAGCATTATCGCACGCTTGGATTTCTGAAAAAACATTAAGGGGATCCCTCAGAAAGACAACCCTTTTCTAAATAGCCACAGACTTCACAGTTAGGTGCTTATTACTTTGCTTCTTTTCTAACGAACAAAGTCCTGCTCCCCTGGCTCTTATGACACTTTAACATTAATTTGATTAATGTTTTAATCCACACTGACTACATGCAGCCACACAAGAGAACTCGGGAGATCTCTTTGTCATCCATCAACCTTGTGGAGCTGTTTATCAATAAGTCGACCCACGAACCGCCCGATGACAAGGCCAAAAGGCCTTCTCTTTCTTCCGTGAAATGGTTGGCTTTCTAGGAAAGTCATCGCCACAGCAGGGGAAGCAAATTACTGTCTTGTCAGAATTACCATATTCTTTAGTACATATCAAACAGCATTTACTTCAATTAAACAAGCAAGTTTTGTACAGGTACTTGATCTATGATTTTTCACTATTAGAAAGTGAAAATAAACAATATTCTTTGAGAAGCGAATCGAAAGTAAAGCAGCTTTTTACCATTCACATTCCAAGCAACTTCCTGCTGCTAAGTAGGAGCTTTAGATGCAGCCATTTATTGGGCAGTGAGACATCTGAGTCGCAAATGCAATCAATCTCAAGAAAAGGTTAAAGGGCAATGTCAAGCAATTCATATATAGAACCTTTTCTGTGATATGTGAAGGCCAAGTATGTTATCCTATACTCGGAATTTGTCCTCTGCATTTAACCCATCCAGTTAGTGCACACACACCCAGAGCAATGGGCAGCCATTTTGGCTGTGGCACCCAGGGAGCGATTGGGGGTTAGGTTTCTTGCTCAAGATCACTTAGTAATTTCCCACCGGTATTGAGAATCGAACCCGCAACCTTCGGGTTACCAGTCTGACTCTCTAACCATTAGGCCACGACTGTCCCCAAAGGTTCTCAATTATTATGGAAGCTTTTTCTCACAGCTGCAAGTTTGCATCTCACAATTCAGACTTTTTTTTTCAGAACTGCAAGATTTAAACTTGCAATTGCGAGTTATAAAGTCAGTATTGCGTGATTCAGACTTTTCAGACTTTTTTTCAGTCAGAATTGCGACTTTATATCTCACAAATTCTGAGAAATTCTTTTTTCTCAGAATTGTGAGATATAAACTCACAATTGCGAGTCATAAAAATTGCATTTTTAAAAAAATAAAAACTGCTGTTCAGTTTGAAAACCTCATTTCTTAATGCTCTGACTTTATATCATGCAATTCGGACTTTATAACTCGCAATTCTTACTTTAAAACTCACAAATCGGACTTTAGAACTCACAATTGTGAGTTTATATCGCACAATTCTGAGAAAAAAAAGTCGCAATTACCTTTTTTATTTTTTATTTCATGGCAGAAACAAGCTTCCATACATTATAGCCTACGATCATTTAAGACATTTCTCCTGATATATAACCTTTTTGGCATAAAGGGTCCTTAAAATTAGTTAAGAACCCTAGTGTTCTATATAGAACCCCAGTGAACCTGTTTTTTAAGAGTGTGGTTTTGTGTTTGTGGCCTCCCAGCTCTGACAGAATTCACTCTCTGGTGATTCCTCTCAAATAGAGAAGGAGAAAAGATTGAAGTTATGAAAGTGAAGCCATTCTCTTAATCATACACAGGTACTTGATAGGCACTAGGCCATGTATTTTAATGAAGCTAATGAAGTTGAGAGCCGCTAACCAGCTGTACTCTTCAGTGATGCTTTCCACCAAAGCTATTGAAACTGTCAGGGAGAGTGTAAACAGCATGTAAAATGAGCCCAGAATCTGTCAATGAACTAAGCTGAATATGTCATCTACTGTACATCTCAAGCATTTTTAGCAAGCGTTTTAAATTGGATGACATAGGTGGGCTAACAAATAATAGTTTATATTACAAGTTTGAACACTGGAAACCCGAGCACGTTATACACCAAGGAATATCTGATTTACAAATAAATAATTTGATGAATCTTTTTAATGAACCAGCTGAACCAGTTCAAAAATATTTGCTCAGTATTTGTTGGGAAATCCCCCCAAAATAAAGATAAATATGTTACACTATTGTGGCAGACAAGTATATCATTTAATAAACAAAAACTAGGATTAGAATTATCGAGTTTTTAAATGAAATATCTATGTTTAAATTTCATACTTTTATAAGGCCACCCAGAGTACATGAGTTATGTTGTATTTTTTATTCACTTGATACTACATTTAAAAGTAAATTTAGAATAAATGTTAGTACTAATATTACGAACTATGTTTCCATGCATATTGTGGGATATCACACAAAAACGCTGGATGGAAATACCAGAATGGGCATAAATCCTAAAAATATGCATATAAAACCTATGCACTCAATTGAAGTGGATAATGTTTTTATCTGATAAGAAGACATGCGCATAATTTATGATGGAAGCACATTTACTGAATAAATCCCTTGATGCACAACACCAAAGCGATTTGAATGGAAAAACTGGACTAACCAGAGAAACTATTTCATTGCACAGCAATGTTGGTTTGATTATTCTGAAATGCCTGAGCAGAAGTCTGTCTTTAAAATGATTTGGTTTAATTCCCTCCCAGAAGTGTCTCACACTATTGCATTCCCAAACACCAGGCATCCGAACTCAAGATAACATGTCAACATTTATTGCGTTTCATCTGTGCGTAAGTCATTTATGCTGTAGGAAAACAATAGAGCCACAGTTTCTTCCCCAATTACAGCAACTTTCAGTTTTATTACAAATATTTTGTGCCAATTTCCCAAAAAATGACGATTTTGTTGGGTTGAACACATAGAGTAGGATGGAAATGGTGCTTTATTCGCAAATGTTCATACAATATTCCAATATTAAGTTAAATTCCCAACTTTGGATAGATGAATCATTATTCATGAAAACCTTCGTATTTAAGTGAAGTGACATGTGGCCAAGTATGGTGACCCATACTCGGAATTTGTGCTCTGCATTTAACCCATCCAAGTGCACATACACAGCAGTGAACACACACCCGGAGTAGTGGGCAGCCATTGCTGCGGCGCCCGGGGAGCAGTTGGGGGTACGGTGCCTTGCTCAAGGGTCTCACCTCAGTCATGGTATTGAGGGTGGGGAGAGCACTGGACATTCACTCCCCTCACCGACAATCCCTGCCGGACCTGAGATTCGAACCCGACGAAAGCCATGACCTTTGGGTTACGACTCTCTATCCATTAGGCCACGACTGCCCCCAGTTAATGCATGGTTAGTGAATGAGACCCACTATCCTCAAATCACCTGCAAGCAAAATTCAGTTGATTTTAAAAGCATCACCAACATTTTCTTGTATGATGTAATGTGAGACCGCTGGACTGCAAGTATAATTAGAGATGTGCATATTTCAGATCTAAAATGGCATGTCGGGCATTAAAAAAGCTTTGATTTCGTGCCTGCACTGACTAAATGGAAAATTAGCACATCTTTATTTTTTTATGAGCAGAAACACATGCGTATTCCATCGTTGTGAGCGTTTATGTGAATAATATTACATGCCTAGAGCTTTGATTAAATCACACCTTAATACAGTTGAACTGTTCTCTTGTTTCAATGTAATAAAAGTGAATGAGGACAGGGCTGGTTCATATGACTCAAGCTCTTTATTCTAAGTGTTCTGAACAAGTCGTCATACAATATCTATATGTATATTGAAAAACATTGTGCTTCTACGTCTAGAAGTAGCTTGATGGATTTTTTATATTAGATCATGAATCATACCTGCTCCTTGTTAACATGGTAAGAAGACATGCTTGTTATAAATGCAGTTTTGGTTGCTCCAATAATAACTATGATGTGACTTATAGGCTAAAGTTTGTATTTTGTGTAATGATGACACTCTTGAGGCATATGACCTATTTTTTTCTTGCCTTTTGCCTCTTAGAGGGCAGTGTCACAGCATTTAATTGTGTTGTACATTTATAATATGATTTGTTAGGTTTTATGCATTGTGTCTTGATCTTTTATAATGACCAGATGGTGAAAAAGACCATTTCTCATGCATAACTGGAGGACGAGGTTCTGTAGTTGTTACGCAAAATCACAAAATGTGATACTATCAGGCCTGAATGACAGTATTTTTTAGCACCGTCAGTTCTTCTCACTTTATGTCCCTATATAAACCAACTCTCTGCAGCAGAAATCACCCGGCAACATGGAGAACTGTGAAGACAAAACAAGCACAGTGAAGTGCGAGCCCTGCAAAATGGTAATAAGGGTTCAGCACTGAGAATTTATTGCGTTTTTAATGGCTGAAATATATATTCAAAATAATAGATTAATTAAGAGGGCTTGCCTTACAATTGGGCGTGGTTCCAAATATACATGCACTGCAGAAAATAATTGTAGATCAAATGAAAAGTGCTGAAGAAAGAACTGAATATTTGCTTTATTGTACTTGTTTAGGTTTACTTGCTATCATGAAGTTCAAACTCTTGATAGCAAGTAAATATATATAAAAATTTTAGTTACACTCTTGATTTTTTCAGTCATATTCAAATACATATTTTTCTGTGATTTCAGTATGGGTTTGTCCTTGTACTTAAAATTATAAGTTGGTTGATTGCTACCCTTGTCATGTTTCATGTACCAAGTGCTGAGATGTGTGGCGTTTGAAGGTATTTTATTAGTGTTATGGGAGTATTTTATCAAATTTATCAATTTGAAATCATATAAAACTATATTTTTCAGTAGATTTTAAGGTAACTTGAGTTATACAGAATAGTTGAGATTCAATCCAGTTGTCAGGAACTGCTCCGAGACACGAAGGTTGAGGATCCAAATGCAGTATTTACTAAAAAGAGTAATCTACAATTGTAATCCACTTCCAAGCAAAAGGTCATACACAAACAAACAAACCAAACAAACAATAAGTGAGTAAAAGGCTGAGACAAAACAGAGAAACCCGAGGAAACAGGCAGAGAATACAAAAACCAAAAGACATGAAACCAGAGAGAATGCTAAGAAATGCAGGACAGACACATACAAGACCTAGCAATGAATGACGGAACTGACAAGACTTTTATAGGCGGAACAAACAAGGTAAATAAGACACAGCTGAAAGCAATGAGTGTTGATGAGTCCAGGCAATGAATTATGGGGAATGAAGTCCGTAAGAGAATTACAATAGTCGATCGTGACACCAGTAATGTCAATTATATAGATATGTGTTGTATGAAACAGAAAATAATGTCTTTTGTTTCTAGCAGCAGTAGTTCATAAACAAACTTCATGCATCCAGGCCAACTGATGTCAGTATAGGGTCCAAAACCACTGGTAATACTGGAACAAAGAGAGCCAGCTGAACCCGAATACAAACTTACTGAGACAGACCACTCTGTTCACATTATCAGGGGTCAATGCAGCTCTCTTCTTTTGGATGATGTGACCTGAGAGTAAAGGCCGTGACACACCAAGCCAACGTCAAAGAACAAGTGGCGACGAAAGCCAACTGTACCATCTTTAGGGTTGAATTCCATTTTGTTGTAACATCCTGAACAAGACATTCTTGCTTCTGTCCAAGTGCAACTTGCTGTTCTATTAATTCCTGAGCATTTGTTGGAATATGCTTAAGGTACCTGAGAGGCTTGAAACATCTGGCCACTTGTTGTGAAAGGAAACCATGGCCATTCTTTCCAGACTGTGGCTGCAGCTATGCCACAAACACTGTCAGTACTGTGTGGTTAACTTAAGCCCCATTTCCACCGCAGGAACTTTACCCAGGAACTAGGGACTTTGGGCTGGTACTCAGTGTGTTTCCACCGCAGGAACCAGGAACTAAATAAAGTTCTGGGTAAAATTTCCCCCTCAGAAAAGTCCCTGATGGCGAGGTGGTACTTTTTCAAAGTTCAGGAACTTTCGGGGGTGGGACTAGGCGGTGAACATGCTGATTGGTCGGATTCACGCCGCATTTGATTGGTCAACTCCACGCAGCGAGCTTGGGACTGTGCACACTGGAAAACAATGCCAAGAGAAGTTGAAAAAACTTTAAGCAAGATTACAAGAAAATAAAGGATCACGACAATAGAAGTGGTTCCGATCGGCGTACTAACAAGTGGTTTGACCGCCTGGATGCGTTGCTAGGACACAGACCGTCCTTTTCTGGTTCAGCGGTGACAAAAGACTCCGCTACTGCATTGTTGGAAGCCATGCCGGAATCCAATGAACAGTGGGTTAAAGGTAAATAAATATATGTATATATCACATCTAAATGATATTGTCTTAAAGTTGTTGTAGTAAAAAAAATCAATCTAACTTTTTTACACCATGTTTTTCCAGACGAAACGAGTGGTCCGTCACTGACAGGAAGAAACAGTCGCGCGCAGTACTAAGTCACCGGACAAATTAACCTAATCTTCACGGTACTTTAGACCGCGTGGAAACGCAGAAGGCAACAGGTCTGGGGGGGACAAAAAGTTCCTGGGAGAAAAGTTCCTGGTACAATTGTTCCGGGTAATTTCGGTGGAAACGCGGCTTTAGCTAAAAACTGCCCAATTAATAAAGCATTAGTTACCTCCTCAATTACAGATTTTGTTGTTTGCTCACAAGTAACACACTCTTATAATTTAGATTGCCGAAGCCCCATTGAGAGCCCCATTACTTCTGTGGTAATTTTTGGCTTCGCAAACTGTGAAGATTACTTTTGTTTTCTCCAAAGATCCGTCAGACAACTCTTTGAAGTTAAACTTTCCACCAATAGCATCTTTTACCATGGTTCAGTTTGATGGTGCACATATTGTCCCACACCATAAAGGGATAGTTCACCCAAAAATTTAAGTTATCTCATGATTTACTCATCCTTAAGCCATCCTAGGTGTATATGACTATCTTCTTTCAGACGAACACAATTGGAGTTATATTAAAAATATCCTTGCTCTTCCAATCTTTATAATGGGAGTGAATGGTGCTCACGATTTTCAAGCCCAAAAAAGTGCATCCATCCATCATAAAAATAATCCATACGGCTCCAGTGGGTTTAATAAAGGCCTTCTGAAGTGAAGCGATGGGTTTTTGTAAGAAAATTATCCATATTTAAAACTTTATTAACTAAAATAACTAGCTTCCAGCAGACGGCATGCATAAGTCGGTTTGCGCCAAAAGAGTAACTTCTGTCGTAATGTATGACGCAGGATGTAGGATTAGTGTAAGCTTAGACACCTCTCACGGTTCAAACAAATAGGGCTGGGCAACAAACTCAAGCTCCTCTTCACTTATTTAGAAATCATCTGATATTTCTCTTTGAAAATTTTAATTTTAGACTTCTAATTCTTGACCTGTGTTTTGTTTTGCTCTATCCTCTGTGCTTCTGTGTTCGTCCGTGTGTCATACGTCAGTTCAGAGGTTACTCTTTTGGTGTAAGTTGATTTGCGCCTGCCAGAAGCTAGTTATTTTAGTTGATAAAGATTTAAATATGGATATTTTACTTACAAAAACCCATTGCTTTGCTTCAGAAGGACTTTATTAAACCCATTGGAGCCGTGTGGATATCTTTTATGGTGGATAGATGCACAAATCGTGAGCACCATTCAATACCATAATATCATACCAAGATATTTTATAATATAACTCAGATTGTGTTAGTCTGAAAGAAAATAGTCATATACAACTTTGACAGCACTACATTTGCATTAATTAATTCAGTTCAAAATACATGCATATTTGTTACTTCATCTTCTTAAGCTCTAATAACACTTCAATTTTTGTTATTACACTGTTACACTGTTGGAGTCCAAATACTGCTCCTGGCTAATGTGGCACCCAGCCAAAACATTTGCTAGACTTTAGCTGGCTCTTGCCGTGCCCTACAGGACAAAGTTAGTGTACGTCCTGACACATTGCGACGCAGTAGAACTCAGCAGAACCAGCAATTGAAGGTTGCTTCAGGCATTATCTTCCTTTCATCCTGTACTGTGCTAAGCATCTCCAGCCACTGCTAAACACCCTGTTGTTGGCAGATCCTCTATCAAGGTTTACATTTATATTTATGCTTTTTGCTGACACTTTCCTACCAAAGTGACGATAAAGTTTACTGATGACCTAGCAACTGAGAGCTGGATACTGATGCTCAACTTCTACTGTATATGTACTATCAAAGTGAAATAACAGCACAGGCATTATGCATAATGGCACCGGTTGAAGCAGTCACCAAGGGATGCTTTTGATACAGGCTGGTTATTGAAAAAGTTTTGAGTACTTTATGCACCGCAGTCTTTACAGAAGTTCCCAGTGAGTTGTTTAGTTTTAATCGTGGATATAATTGGGTCCATGCTATCCATGTGTTCTCCCTTTGGTGAATATTCTCAGGATATATTCTCTTACAGGACTGAGAAGGAGAAAAATGAAGTGGACATTTGAAATGTTGTTAGTCCATTAGTGGTGTACACACAACATGTTCTCCAACCAATACGACCATATAGGTCGTTTGTCACTTCCCTGAAATACGACCCATAGGAGCGTTTACTAAAGTGGCGCCCCTATCGACAACAGGACACTTTCATTTTAATTCATGAAATACGACCCATAGGAGCGTTTGCTATAGTTGCGCCCCTATTAACAACAGGACACTTTCATTTTAATGCATTGTTCCCTTTTATCTGCGTCATATTTCGGGTTTCGCGTAGCTCAACTGGTAGAGCATTGCAATAACAATATGCAATCATGTGATCATGCGATCGTGGGTTCGATCCCAGGGAACGCATGTGCTCATAAAGTGTAAATGCATTATAAATCACTAAGGGTAGGTTTAGGGGTGGGGTGGTTGTAGTCATTAATAAAAATTAGTTTCGGTAAATGGAAATAGGAGAAATGGTGTAAAAAGTCCTCACACTGCATTTAAATGAACACGCATTTTGATTGTAATGACACGACACTGTCATTATTTTTACGCCCACTAGAGGGCGCATGACTTCAAAACGTAAATATAGGTCGTAATATGGTGCTTAAAAAACGACCTATGGGGTCGTTTTTTTTTGGAGGACAGTCTTGAGGAAAAACTTTTGCATTCCCACTGACAAAATTTGCATAACATTTTTTGCATAACAAGTTTTGCGAGCTGATGTAAGGTTTCTGGGGGGGAACTCAAACATTTTGCGAATGAACGCAGTTTCTCGGAGCATACACAACTTTTTGCAAGAGAACAACGCTAAAATATCAGTAGTTCAACGAGTGACATGGTAAGCAAATTAATGTCTGTTCTTTGAATTATTTGGATTATTTTTGCTTATGGGGTGTAACGGATCGCTGTTGATCCGTGATCCGTACGTACCAGGCCCCACGGTTTGGAACGCATGTGATTCGTGGATTAACTGCATTTAACTACTATATAGTGAAAGTTTACTATTTGCACATGTATGTAAGTCTTACCAATTTTAAACACTCAAGCGTTTTTAAACAATTCAAATGCACGAAGAAGCAAATTTCGCAATTGCACGTTGTTTTCTGTGTGCACACACTCATGCACGCTCACAGAGGCGCCTTTCAGAACACACAATCAAGCTCTGTTTCGCGACTTCTTGAGCTTGAATGAACACATACTCACAAAATGATCTCAAAATCCCTATCTCGACAAGTATTCTTATACAGTCGGTTATAAAGTCTTAAGTGAGCCTAAACAGTTGAGAAAACTTGAGAAAGAAATCGGATTTGTTTCATCATGTTGGTTCTGTGCATTTCGTCGTGCATTTGTACATTGGTTCCATGCATTTAGTGACAGCAGCCTAAAAATAATTATGTCATTAATTGTCAAACAACAACAACAACAACAACAAACAAACAAACAAAAAAAGATTAATCTATATTTAATTTATACAGTGAACACTATGGATGCAGTGTAATTACAATTATATTTATATTATTACATTTCTGTACATGAATACTACTGTTAGGTCTAACTTTATTTGTAACTGTTCTATAGAATTTATCTATGTTTTAATTCATGTATTTTTATTTTTACTGTTTGTTCACTTGTCTTTAATGATGTTTGAACTTTATTAGTTAGGAGTTTTTGGTGTGGTATCAAAGTACTTAAAGTGTTTTTAGGTTAAATGTTATGCAAAATTACATTTGTCTTAANCCCCCTATTTTAATTTGTATTTATTTATTTATTTATTTTTGCTGATCCGAAAACTGATCTGATCCGTGAGTTTTGTGATCTGTTACATAACTAATTGATTTTATTCCTATATACATCACTTGTGTTTAGGAATTAAAGTTTGCTTTTTTTTTTTACTTTGGAATCCATAATTATGATACATTTTCTTATGCCTGTTTTTCTCTTGTGTGGTTGACTGCTATATTATTTTTTGTTTTGTTTAGATTTTTTTTAGATCCATTTAATCTAATTGTTTGAATTCAATTATTTGCTGATTTATTTGTGTCACTCATTTATTGTTGTTGTAAGGTATTAAAAGGTAAATATTCCTGGGCCTGGAATTAAAATTGTTGTGATTTATTTATTTATTTATTTATTTTTTCCCTGTTTTTCCTTTTATTTATTTATTTATTTATGTATTTATTAATTTGGTCCCACTTTATAATAGGTGGCCTCAACTACTATGTACTTACATTTAAATCAATAATTTAATACAATGCACTTATTGTGTACATACACGTTTTTATATTGTACTTTTATTCTAAAAAATACCTGCATGTAATTATATCTGTAATTAATTTCTGTAATTACATTATAATTACACTGTTGACCCATTCCTTTACACCGTAACCCACCCTTAAACCTACCCATACCACCAAACCTGTCCCTAACCTTACCCGTATCCCACCTCAATAGCAGAAAAAGTGTTTTGCAATACAATATGAACACAATAAGTACATTCTACTTATTTTTTTATGTAAGTACATAGTAGTTAAGGCCACCTAATATAAAGTGGCACCGTTTATTTTTTTTTATATGATTTACTGAACTGAGATGTGATATCATGATCTCAAGTGAGCTTGAATAGAAAAGTTTTAAACCAAATTTTGTTGATCCTTGTCTGATATCCATAAATAACAGATCATCCCTATATTAACTGAATTTGTTAATTATAAATTGAATAATTTAATAACTATATTTTTTCCTCCCACCTCATGTCTCTTTAGGGACTCCATACAATTGCAACAATACAGTGAACAGTAAATATAACTGTTATCGTTATTTTGTTAATTGTGCATTCATAAAGTAAATGAGCAAAAGTTTTCTCATAAATTCTGAGGGAAACTGTGTACTACATAATATTCACAAAGAAATGTGAGAGGAAGCACAGAATAGAGGTCCCTAGTTCACCCAAATTTACCGACTTGGAGATTTTGGGTCTCGCCACAGCTCATTTAGTTTAGTTCAGCAGCATAAATAAACCAAATAACTTTCATTATCATAAAGACACTCTTCCAAAGTGTTTAAAGTGGGCCGTTGATCACTGTCTGTTTAGAGTTCCAAGAATAATTATTAAGTTCTAGCAGCACTTCATAAACTCTCTACAAGACAGTCTGTCCTGTCACTCTCACAAGCCAAAGATGTGACTATCAGCATTAAATTTGCTGCATTTAATATTCTAGCCAACAATTTGCCATCAATTTAGATTTAATTCATAAAGTGAAGACTATGCAGTGTTTTATTTACATACATTTGCTTATTCAATTTCTGTAGTATTTGTCACTGCATGTTAAATAAACCTACTGTACCTGAAAACTTAAGTTTATTTAATTTGCTTTATTCTTATTTTTAATATAAAATAACATAACACAAATAAATATATTATGATATATAGAAATAAAATTTATCATATCATGAAATAAGATGTTGGTCATTTCCCCCACCTCTAATGCATATGAGAATGTGAATCAAACATCTGGAAAAAAAATGTGAAGTAGTCCTCAAATGACATGTTCGCTATTTATGGCAACATCATAGAGAAATTACATTGTGGAGAAAGCTTCTTACTTGACCAAACCACATGCATATGGAAGTAAAGTGTATCCCAATTACGTAAATTACTATGGTTTCAGGAAACAGTTGTGACTGGCTAGTTAATTTCTCATGTGAGTTACATCCTTGTAGTAAACACATCCCTGTAAGACTTTCTTTCTTCTTTGAAAGACACAAGATAAGGCCACCATGATAAGACTGCCATGATTTTACTGTTAAAATTGCTTAAATATTTGGTCTGTTTTCTGCAAAAGGTAGTCATATAGTTTTAGAAAGACATGAGGGTGTCCCTTTAGGTCAGCAAGTCCAAGAAAAGGTATTGCTGTACACATTTGCTGAAATCACTGGCATGCAGAAATAAGTAAAAGTTGTTTAAAACAAAGCATTCATCTAAATTTAAAGACCAAGTACAAATTAACAACAGGACAAATGCATTATGCCTGAACAGGAAATTAATTGTTTGTGACTTTGAGAGAATATCCTCACACATGGCAAAATAACTCACCTAGGTTGCCTCAGATTAATGGCAAAGATGAAACAGATTTAAAAATGCAAGACATGAAGATTTAAACATACATGGCAATAAAGACAAATTTGAGGGGGGAAAAAAAAGAAAAGAAAGCATCGAAGATTTCTCAAGGGCTCCAGGAGTTTGAATATTCAGTGCGTGTTGCTGTGGCAGAGCAGGGCTCATCATACAAAATTCATACCTCTGGATACAAACAATGATATTGCACAGTAATGAAGCAACTAAAATCCCACCAGATTGACTGAGATGATGGATAATGGTGGCAGGTTATCTTTCAATCTGCACTGAAAGTACTGAGGCGGTACGGTGTGAAACATCATTCTGTGTCCGGCCTTCAGAAATTTTATTTTGTAAATAATTAATAGTTCTTTATTGGACATTCAGTGAGTTTGGGTGAGCTGTCAAGATTTCTTTTTAGTTTAACTCCGTATATATTCCTTTTTTACCAGTTCGATAAAAGACAGAACTCAGTCTGAAATCAGCGGTGTTCAATAAAAGGGATTACTGAGCCAACCTCACTCATTTTGAGTTGCTGCTGGAGAAATGATCATTTAGCATCTGCTCAAACTTTCGGAAAACACCCCAGGGACTGCTAAGCCATGAGCTCAAAGGTATAGATTTCTGAAAAATAATTAGAATACAGTAAGTAATATCCCCTTCCTATTGTCTCCAAGCAAACTTGAAATGCTCAGCATCGACACATTAAAAATGCTCTACAAAAATTAACTGCAGCCTCTAAAATGAATAAATAAAGCATATATTGCAATATTTTGAATATAGTCATGGCTAAAGTACATTTGCAACCAATCTGAAAAATGTTATCACAGTAGCCGGACCTTCTCGACGTAAACACTCATGGATGATTGTCGGAACCCTTCGTTCCAAAGAGTCTTTGTTACCATTCCAGTTATATATAATTATTGAACATCAGTCTTTACATATGATTTTGCCTCATTAATATTCACTTTTTGAATGCAAACTGATAATAAATGCTTTGATACTGTTAGACTTATGAATGCTTTCTTTTTTATTTTATTTTTTTTGTTTTATTTAGTTTACTAAATAGTTATTGTAATATTTTACATTCAGTACAATATGTGTTCAGCTAATAAAACTGAAAATTGTAGGTCAGTAGTTCAGCTGTGTACCAATTATTGAATAAATGAAACATCATTGCAGTGAGTACTTTTTTACTCTTCTTAATTAGAGTAACAGATCAAATGCAATTATACATCAGAAAAGCAACAGAGGTTTAAGAGGTTTTAAAAGTAAAATAATAATAGACTTCTATGAAACTATGAAACATCAAAGGTTTTCACAGTTTCACTTCAAAACAAAAGCTTATTTGCAGGTGCAGCTGGTTTATGTTACACATGTGCAGATTTATGACGATTGGTCTGGAATAGGTTTTGTTGCTAAAGAATCTTGGTAGTGAAGTGTCCATCTGTTGATCCCACAGAAAACTTTTCGAATTACACTTTAAACAGTTATTTTTGGAATGACCCCGCAACATGATCGTTCTCCCTTCAAAGTCACCTGCATAGGCATCATCTGTGTTGTTTGGCATTTGCACCTACAGGATAGTCTCTGACATAACATGACCTTGTGTATTTATATCATGGGTTTTTAGAAGGTTTTTAGAATAGCTAGATTGTTGTATTCCAGGACTGGAACTCTCAATTCTATCATATTTAAAGGGTTAGTTCACCCAAAAATGAAAATAATGTAATTTAGTACTCACCCTCATGCCGTTTCACACCCGTAAGACCTTCGTTAATCTTCGGAACGCAAATTAAGATATTTTTGTTGAATGGCTAAGTGAGGCCTGCATAGCCAGCAATGACATTTCCTCTCTCAAGATCCATCAATGTACTAAAAACGTATTTAAATCAGTTCATGTGAGTACAGTGGTTCAATATTAATATCATAAAGCGACGGGAATATTTTTGGTGAGTCAAAAAATAAAATAAAACGACTTATATAGTGATGGCCGATTTCAAAACACTGCTTCATGAAGCTTCGGAGCGTTATGAATCTTTTGTGTCGAATCAGCGGTTCGGAGCACCAAAGTCACGTGATTTCAGCAGTTTGGCGGTTTGACACGCAATCCGAATCATGAATCGACACAAAAGATTCATAACGCTCCGAAGCTTAATGAAGCAGTGTTTTGAAATCGGCCATCACTATATAAGTCGGTATTTTGTTTTTTTGGCGCACCAAAAATATTCTCGTCGCTTTATAATATTAATATATTGAACCACTGTACTCACATGAACTGATTTAAATATGTTTTTAGTACATTAATGGATCTTGAGAGAGGAAATGTCATTGCTGGCTATGCAGGCCTCACTGAGCCATTGGATTTCAACAAAAATATCTTAATTTGTGTTCCGAAGATTAACGAAGGTCTTACGGGTGTGGAACGGCATGAGGGTGAGTAATAAATGACATTATTTTCATTTTTGGGTGAACTAACCCTTTAATGCTCACCTGTTGAGGCAGGGCACAAAGTGCTTAGCATTTAGCATTTATTAGCATTAGATCAATATAGCCACAGGTTAATGTGAGCAGCTCAATCAAACACAGGTCAAGTATTTGTGTAAAATACTGTAAGTGACTGATTGAGTACCAATTCGCAAACCTAAATTAGTGCATCCCAGAACACTGAAAACTAAATTTAGATGCTTACCTGAGCAAAAGTTGCCTCCATAATGCTAGCGTGTTGTGGGTGGTTGCCAGGGTACTTGGCAGGATGCACTTGCCAGTACACACTTAGTATATCAATGTGAACTGAGATTCAGCTTCTCTCAATTAAGTTGTTTTTGGACCTTTCTGTTCCTCTCTCTCTTTCTCTTTTCTTACAAAAACATGCACTGTGCTAAATGCTAGTGTAGCATTAAGTGCCCCCATGTGTGAAATAGCTAGTAAACAAATTAAACTAATGTGTGGGAAGCATTCTTGCTGCAAAATGGCTGCTGCGAAACCCTCCAACTGGTTGTCATGCGCTTGAAGCTCCGAAGGTGTCGAACTCCTGAAGAAAAGAGACCTGGTGATGAATTTTCAGCACGTAGCCTTAGCTAACCCACACGGCATAATCAGTCATGAACTGCTCACAGCATGTATTTGAAAAGACGAGGAAAGATGGGAATGCAAGTTTTATGCATATCTTTTTGAATTTCACTCCAACTCCAAGAACAACAGAGCATTTCATATTTGCAGCCACTTCTGTGGCTCCATTTTCAAGCTCTAATTAGCACAGCTCTCAGAATAAACCATAATTAAATCTGGGCTTTGAGATCTCTACCACTAAATTGATTGCTTGTTTTAGAGCCACTACCTTTGTGGTCTGATTTCTACAACTAAAAAGCTAATGCCATGTTCCAGACAAAATTATAGGCGGAGATACTCAAAGTGAATCATATGTCATGGTCTAATGTAAACAAAACAATATGGTGGCATGACTCACCAAAAAAATTCATTTTCCTATTCCAATTATGGCACAAACAAAATCCACAAACACAAAATGCACTGAAATTACATATCAAATTATATTAACATTAACCCTACTCAGAAATAGGCTGTTTGTTCATTGTGACGCTGTCAAAATTGCAGATTTCATATTTTTCTAACAATACACACACACACATCCACGCACGCACGCACACACACACACACACACACATTAAATATCATATATAAGAATGTTTGACAAAATCTTAAAAGTTACAATAGTATGGCCCTTCCCTACATTAAACTTACCCGTCACAGGAACCTAACGTAATTTTAACATTCATATATATACATTATATATATATATATATATATATAT
>RJVU01036043.1:7535971-7557746 GCA_003731715.1 Anabarilius grahami | reverse complement strand
ACACACACACACACACACACAATCACAGAAAAAGGATATTTCGATATTTCACAAGACATCAAATCACACTTTTTTCAAGATGGATGTTGAACCTTGAGTGCAATTCCAAGATTATGTACAGTAGGAGGTTCCAAATTGTCTATAATGCAGCATAATGTTTTAATGAAACATTTTGAACACCAGCAGCACAAAAATGTGCACATAACAGCATATTTAATTTTGACTGTAAAACATGGAAGCATCAGGAACCACTGCATACTACATGAAAAAGACTGCTGACGAATACAGAAGGACAAGGTTTAGCATGGGTTTAAACACTCGGTCCAGCATGTTGAGCTGAGCAAATCTATTTGAGCTGAACAAATCTATAATATATTTCAGGACATCCTCAAACCACAGCGTCAGGCCACAGCTGTCAGACAAAACAACATTATGCCTTGACAAAAATCCTTCAGGTCTCCAGAAAAAACATGCAGAAATAGAAAAGTTTTGTACAGTTATACAAGGCGGCCTCAGAGCAAAATGGAGTTGCATAGCCTCTAAAAAAGCTTCTACTTACAAACCTCTGTAAAAGACACCATTTTGAGTAAAATGTAAGTTATTAATGCCATTTCATATTTCAAAGACTGTTTCATCAGGTTCTTCAAAGGCCCAATCCTAGGGGGTTCCAATCCTGCTCTGGAGGGCCAGTGTCTTGCAGGGTTTACCTCTGCAAGAGAGTTTCTAGCAGAGGTCCTGAAGATCTTGTTTACCTGGTTCACATGTGTTTAATAAGGGTTGGAGCTAAACTCTGCAGGACCATGGCCCTCAGACAACCCTGCCCAACACAGGCTCAGTGGAAAGTGCCTCTATAGAACTCCAAAAACTTCACTGCAGTTTCCATCTGAATTGAACACTAGTGGCTGTACAATCTTTTTACACAAATTATGATTACAGGGGCGGATTATAATAAAGACTTATTACACAGCTTCTTGATTCTTATTGGTCCGTTGCGTCAATCCTAGGTCAGTTATATCACTGTCGTCAGTAGTAAAGCTGTATTTGAGGCCAACACATCTTTCATATATCTCACTGCAGAATACAATACACAATACGTATAGCAACCAATTTTATAAAATGTTGACACATTCACAATCTTCTGTTTGAACACGCTGAACATGTACTCACTGGAAATTTCAATTTTAAAGTGTTACAAAACATGCAGTTTGCTATAGGGAACCAAAATGGCTTGAAACGGCCCTGGAGATGGCTGCTGTTTGCATATGCATGAAGTCAGCAAAACAGCTTATTTCAGTTTGGACTCGTAGGAGGAGTGAATGGGCATAGGGTGGCATTTGAGACAAGACTTTAGTTAAGGCTGTTTCATCTGATGCTGTTTGGTCTGATACATTGGGTTGTGGTTGTTTAGTCTAAGGCCATTTCGTCTGAGGTCACTTTAGTGTTTATAATGTTTTTCTTGTGTTTTATTGTCTGTGGCAGTTTAGAGCATCTGATGACTATCACTGAGGTCTGAGGATGTCCTGAAAAGTACACTGTACCAGACAAACTTGCAGAACCATGAGGCCAGAGGTAACTCAAAGGTTACCAGCTGAATGAACCACACACTCTGGATATTACTTCACTCATTCCTTCTTCATTGCTCTCTTGTGTCCTCTAGCCATCAAAAGAGTTTTCTGCAATACTCTGCAGAGGTAACAAACCTCTTTCCCTTGGGCTCAGAGCTTAAGTCAAATTACAGTAACATATTCTGACAGCCTGACCTGAGAAGGTTTCAGTCGCACCATATCAAACATTATTCATTATTCAGCTGCTCCGTTCACAAGTCACCAACCAGAAAAGCAACAGATTTTTTTTTTTTAATTTCCAAAAGAAATATGACATTCTGCAGGAAAAACACAGATCTTTTGGATGCTAACATATCTTGTAGTACATGTAGTAACGTGTCACGTCACCTTAAAATAAAGTGTTGAAGTACAATATCATTTTGACCATAATAATGCACCAAAATCTAACTCGTATAAATATTACAGTAGTATAGAAAAATACTATACATACATTTATAGGTAAAATCGAACTCCGAGCCTCCTGTATCCATTCTGTGACGTCAAACAACTTCCCTGTGCAAAGGATCATGGGGGCCCGAAGTGTCCATCAGTTGTACCCTTCAAAATCCTTCATTCTGAAGGGCCCTTTGAAGTGGCCAGTTTTGAGCACTTCGGTTTGGAACGACCCTTCAATATGGCGGCCATGATTGTTTTCACTCCAAAGTGCCCTTCAGAGGGCGATATATCCCATTTGAAACGCACCAAGAGTCTGCAAAGTGCCACGAGAAGAGAGACGTATGGTGTTAAATTACCTCATGTCTCAAAGCACTTAACATTACAATATTAATGAACGTAAACAACTTACAGGGCTCTAAAGCCCAAAGTATACTTATAGTTTTACTATAGTTTTTTTTTTTACAGTCGAACGCACAGCCTTGCGAAGTATACTTCATTTGACTTATACGCATACACAGGCATTTGATGCAAGTGCAGTTTTGGGCAATCTCTCGCCACGAGTTACAACCCATTTAAGTATCTTTGTATTCTTTCATGGTAGAGTTGTACAAATGAGGGTACTTTCTATCCATCTATGTAGGCCTCCATTGTCGCTATAGCTGCAATGCGTTCCCGTATGTTCTGTTTATACAGTTTTTCTTTGACTACCTTGTGAATTGATGCCCCCAGGGCATGGTTGCCACCTTGTGGATAAACTAATTACTGCAAAAAAATTAATAAAATAAATGCGCATGTGCGACCTGCGCGTACAAAGTATAAAGGCACGTACACAGTCGCTGTTACAAAAATCCGGCGGTGTGCATACATACGCGCCTACTCTTCTGATGATGAAATTCGCAGCATGCACACTACACTGATCCTCACGTACAGGTAAAAAGGGAGGTATACTTAGGGCTTTACTTGTACCACCTGACTGCTGCAGATTCATTTTGCCGTTGATAGTGTTGACATAGAAACGCATAAATCCAAGTCTGAGGATGTGAACAGCTCAGAGTAAAATGTCATGGGTTGCCATTTTGTAGTTACGACATGCCGTGAAAGCAGCATAAGCTCATTGTTTTCATTCAGGAGGAACTGTAAAAGGCAGCTGCTGTTTGTTTGTGGTGCTCGGTGACTGTCTGTCTACAACTCTGCATAGCCTTACTGAACGCGCTGATGACGTTTGATCTCTGCGCGGAGGTATGGAAATACAAATGTAGATAGCAATCAATAATAGAAAAATGTCCTACCTGCCTATCAGGAACAAAGTGCCTACCCTACCTTTAAAATATTGTGCACAGATGAGACAAAATGTTGTAAAATGTTTATTAAAAAATAACATTTCATGAATATTTTAGGAGTTCTTTGCCTGAACATGCAGTCATTTTTGTGATTTACATGAGACATCTGGAGAAATAAGACTTATCAATGCATGATCAGTTTCTGATGTACAGCTGTGGAGTGAAGACAGATAACTGATGGATCCAAAATGAGCAGTCTTAGCTCATTAACAAAAACCTAGCGTACAGCATGGTTTCTCCTGTTGTGCGTATAAAAAAGCTGATGCTTGTATGTTTGTGATTAGCAGCAAATTAATTGAATTTTTATCCACATAAGCCTCACAGATGTAGGATGCTTTTTTTCTGTCAAGCTTCTGATTTTCCTCTTTTCCATGTATGAGAAGCTTCATTGTGCTTACTAGAACTGGGCCTCACAAAGATAAATTGTACCTGAGTACTTCAGTTGCCATAGTAACACTTTATCCTCATTATGGTCGAAAAAGGGCAAGGGAGTAGAAAAAAGCAGGTTCTATCCTTTTCTTTAAACACTGAAGAATCCACCATTTCCGCAAAGAAAGCTTTATATGACACTTTAATCTATGCATAACTTCTGAGGCTATACATTTATTACAGCCTGATAAGAAACACACTTACTAACTCTTTCTTTTTTGTCTAGTCATATTTCCTCCTATAAAGGACTAAATATAACACCTTCCAACCAATTAGTCTTCAAGCATTCACTACGGTCCAGTGCGACAACCCTTTGGCAATTCCCAAAACAACTGGCACAAAAAGAAGGGACTGGAGTGGGAGGTTTGCCTGCCAGCCTGGCACTGCCAGCCATGCCTCAGTTCACAGTTATTACCTAACCCAACCTGGCACTGTGATGATTCTCACAAGCTGCTCAGTTCCACAAGGGCTAGCCAACGCTTGTGCACATCTCAAAGATGGTTAAATGTGTACATCACATCAAAGGCCTTGTGTGATTTGATATAACACATTATACATGGATACACTGTGGAATTAAAACAAGATTTTTTTTTAAACGAGGTTCAATGAGTGTCTGGTTTAATAAATGTTAGAAACATAGAGCCAGATTTACTAAACGGGGCAAATTAGCGTGAGAGCGCAATTTCACAAATGCACTGATGGGAGTGGCAAGTTTTGCGCGTGATCAACTGCTGACGTGCTAATTAAAGAACACAGACGCAGTCAAATCATTTACATAATGACTAACACAATCAACCAAGAGCAGTGCAAATTAGCGTTGGGTCGCAAATAAGCAGAACTAATGCTCATCCGGTGCGGGTCGACACAGGCGCAACTTGTTACATGTAATATACGTATAATGTCTTCCCCTGGCATTCCAAAGAAATTAATAGGAATTTTTAAACCCAAACATGGGTTGAAACAACCCAGCATTTTTTAGAGTGTAGTTTTGGGCAGCTGCACCACACTTTACAACCCAAACTAACCTTGCAATGCACTTGACCCTTCCTACAGGGAAAGGTATTGAATTGGTTTCAATCTTTTTTAACTAACAGAAGCTTTAGTGTTTCTATTGGCCAACATAGTTCATCCTCACACCCACTTGCTTGTAGGGTGCCACAGGGCTCAACTCTTGCTCCAGTTTTATTTTCTATATTCATGCTGCCATGGAGTGTCATTCCACCTTTATGCGGATGATACTCAGTTGTATTTTCCCTTGCAGCATAAAAGTAAAGATTTCTTAGGACCTCTGTTGAATTGTCCAAACGAATTACAAATATGGTGTTAAACGAGAACAAAACCGAAATAATTTTGTTTGGTTTAAAGTCATATGAAGACTGTGCCCTTCATTTTGGTCAACCCTCTTCCTACTTTACACCCTGTGCTAAAAATCTTGGTGCTCTTTTGGATTGCAACCTGGGTTTTGAGAAACAAATTAGTGCAGTGGTCAAATCAAGTTTCTTCACTTACGGTGTTTATCACAAATCTAATCTTTACTCTCTGAACAGATTATTCACTTGTTTGTTCTATCTCGTTTGGATAACTGTAATTCACTATACTCTGGTATAAGTTAGTCTTCTATAGTGCGTTTACAGATGGTCCAAAATGCTGCTGCAAGATTGATTACAGGCAGACGAAGGTTCAACCATATCTCGCCCATTCTTATTTCACTAAACTGGTTACCAGTCAAATCTAGAATTATTTTTACAATTTTAATTTTTGTTTTTAAATCCCTGCACAATCAAGCCCCATCATATCTCTCTGAGGCAATCTCTACTTATAAACCAAATAGGTCCCTAAGATCCAGTAATCTTGGTCTCCTCTCTGTTCCTAGATCTAGGTTCCATTGCAGAGGCGATCGAGCCTTCGTTGTTGCTGGTCCTAGTCTATGGAACAATTTACCAGCTTCTATTAGAGCTGCCTGTATTTATATGCTGGCTTAAAAATCATCTTCTGCCACGTCATCCCTGAGGTACTCTATAGCTTTTATCTAGCATGTAAATTGTATTGTTATATGTTTCGATGTTTTGTTGTCTCTTATTCATTTTATTCTAGCTGTATTGTACAGCACTTTGGATCAACCGGTAGTTGTGTGAAAGTGCTTTATTTATTTATTTATAAAGAAAGAAAGAAAGAAAGAAAGAAAGAAAGAAAGAAAGAAAGAAAGAAAGAAAGAAAGAAAGAAAGAAAGAAAGAAAGAAATTTTCCTCTATTTGGGTGTGAGCAAAAACACATTTGTGTATCCCTTTAAATGTAAAAGAGCTCCCCTTTCCAAAAGAGGGCGGAGTTTTAACAGCTCACGCTTCAGTTGCTCAACAGTAACAAAGCTGGAGAATCTCACGCAGCCACAATGACGATTGTCAGTAACGGTGTTCAGCCTTACATTGTTCAAACCGGAGTAGGACACTGATGGAGAGACTCAGGAAGAAGTTAAAATTTTTAGAATGCAACTGGACATTTCTGAATGGTTAGTGGATACATTTATGTAGTTGCTGTGGAGTTGATTCAACTCATCAACTAGCATGTGCCGTCATGTTAATCTTTTGTGCAAATCCAGTAACAACACTACTACAACAACTCTTCCTCTTCTCTAAAGCAGCCCAACATGGCCTCGCCCCCTTTTTTGCATGTTCCTGGGGGCAGGGTTTATGTAAATGTGGGGGTTTGTGATGTCACCATCCCGGTAAGAAGCTTGTTGTAGTCCCTACCAGACGTTTGTTGTAGTCCTTAAAAAGCAATTTCTGTAAGAAAATATCTCCCTTTGCATTGAACTTTGAGCGTCGTAACTTTGCAGATGTTGATTACGTTCAAACAGAAACCTTACACACTAACTAAAGTTAAAAAATGGTGTGTATTGATGTCTTTCTGTGGTTCTGGGGTCCTTGATTATGATTTCACTTTTTTAAGTTCAAGTCCACCGACATTCATTTATTAACTGTCCTGTCTGGTTTGTTTGTCGGACAAAATAACGGATTCAACATCATGATTGCTCAGATCGCATGTCAATAAAACTTCTGGCGAAGGGTGAATTAAGTACTGAGTAATATTAATTAACAACATGTACTTATTATAGGGTTATGATTGGGGTTTCGTTTAGGGTTAGTTGCATGCAATTTTGCTTAATATGCACTCTGTTATTACTCTAAGTACATGTAACAAGGACACGTAAGATAAAGAGTTACCAATTATTATTTACCTTGACACACAATCGTGAGGGTCTGCAGGGGTCCTCAGTATGATATAATTTCCTGCTTTATGTTTTTGTTTTTATAAGGAATAAGATTAAGACATAATGTTTTTCCCCCAATAACTTTACCAGTTTTCTTTATAATATTTTGAATCAAATATATCAGGACAGTTGTATCACCCTGGCATTTTTACCTTTATGTCCCTTAAAAAAAATATATATATATATATATATTTTAAATAACAGATTTCATTTAGAAATGAATTTTACTTGGCTATTTAAAAAAAAGATGAACTTGCTTTGGTCAGTACAAAATATGTCAACAAAGGATAGTCAACTGTGCTTATAAAGCAATTTCATGGGGTCTTCAAGGACAAATTTATATTTAAGCTTGTAAAAGTTCTATTCTCCACATTTCTCTGCCTCCACACTTCAGATTTTGGTGGTTGTCCTTTCATCATAAATGAATGGTGGTGATGCAACTACTGAGCAAACTAGAGGAAGCAGAGCAGTCAAACCGGGACTCTTTTTTAGCACTAACTGTTCACTTGTATGTCATGTTTAAGCTCCACCCAGCTGTAGCCGTTTTGCTCGGAGACCCATCGGTCCACATCAAGCCTGAAAATGTTCTTCTCATCACGTTTCTCCAGCCCCTCTGGCTATTGCCTCATTATACACCTGATGCTTGCACCCAATCGGAGGTCTGGAGGGCTGAAGGCACCCTTATAACTGGAGGGGTTTATAGCCCAGAGCAATGGGCTGTGCTTCTGTTAGCAGACCGCACACATGGTGGGTGTTGTGCCTTGGTTGTTCTTAGTGCTGAATGCTGAACAGTGTAGCTGCCGATCAAGATTTTTTTTTAAAAAGTGGCTTTGATTTAATGTTTGCATAATGCTATTTTAATTTATTCTGATTCTAATTTAATCAGTTTTAATCTCAAACTAAGCACAAGGTCTCAAAAGTTGTAATGGACTTCAGTAATGTAAAAGTTTAGAGTGCAAAACTCAAGGGGAGAGAGTTCAATATACACCCAATTACATAGAAAACCCCTTAGGGCAAGAAAACATTGAACACATAGTCTACAAGTAATGAAACAAACCTTCCATGAGGGGAGAAAAGATAATGCTGTCCTTCATGGTTCAATATGAGATCGCTGACACAAGTTAATAGCAGCAATTGCCAGCAATATATCCGGTAAAATACAACCAGGAGTGTCCTCTACCCGGACACCTTTGATTCAATATCATCTCAGGGTAACTTACACCTATTCTTTTCTCTTCAGATTCAAAAGAATGCTTAGTTAAAGGGTTAGTTGACCCAAAAATTAAAGTTCTGTCAATTACTCACCCTCATGTCGTTCCACACCTGTAAGACTTTCGTTCATCTTCAGAACACAATTTAAGATATTTTTTGATGAAATCTGAGAGATATATGACTTGTCCATAGACAGCAATATAACCACCACTATCAAGGTCCAGAAAGGCACTAAAGACATTGTTAAAACAGCCAACGAGATTCAACCTTAATGTTATGAAGCGACAAGAATACTATTAGTGCGCAAAAACAAAACAAAAATAACGACTTTATTCAACAATTTTTCATCTTCCCTGTCAGTCTGTTACGCAGTTGGCGTAGTGAAGGCATTGCAGAGCTTGTGTGTTTACGTCAAAACGCTGGCTCAGTATTGGCCGAGGCTGTGTTCACGTGAGCACCACGACACATGCGTGGGATGCTGACGCAGGAGCCGGCCAATAATGAGTTGGCGTTCAGATGTAAACATGGAAGCTCTGCAATGCGTTCACTAAGGCGTACGGAACCTGGTATGAGGCCAACGCACTGCATCAAAAGAAGTGGACAATCACCAGATTACGCTACGTCACTTCTCAGACATCCATGACCTGACAGATGCAGGAAACAGTGTTTGTTGGGTCATGCAATGTCTGAGAAGTGATGTAGCATAATCTGGTGTCCGTGTCTTTTATCCTTTGTTTGCAAAAGTTCCTTTCAATTTAAAAGTCTCTTGCGTCTCATTCACCCGTAAAATTTTGCCGCCATCTAATGGCTTATTAATGTAACTTTCGCTCTAATTGACCATTTCTCAATACCAAATACAACATATTTATATAAAATAATATTTATTGAACAATTAACAACAAAATTATATTAACAACATTATAAATGACAAGAGGAAATAAACACAATTGTATAATTCAGTCAAACGTACAAAAGCAGTGCTCGTCTACAGGATGTAAGTTAAATATAGCCTTAATATTAAATTAATAAATTTAACATAGCACAATTCGATTTGCTCTAGAACAAGTAATAGATTAATAAGACCAAAGATTGCCTGTTTTAGTACCCAAAATGAATTATATCTCATGTTTAACCACTATAAGAGCCAGCAGCAAATCCCTGAAGCACTGTTCTCGGCGGGTACACGAGCACTGAACGGCCGCTGACGGCCTGGAGCTCGCATCTCTGAAAGCGTCTAAACAAACTGTAAAATAGGCGCTATGATTAAATATGAGTCACATATTTCAGGTCTAAACAACTACATTCTTGCATAAAAAAATCTTAAAACTACACTTTACAAGTGTAACATTATATCAGATGTTATTGAAGTTAAAATACTTTAATTACTTCAACTGCCATTATTTTTTGCTTCATATTTTAGCCTGTTTTAGCGTGCTAGATTTTCAACTAAGTCAAAGTCATTTTGTATGTATGTATATATCACATAGTTGTATTTTAAGTATGCTGCCATCTTCGATGTGATACTCATGTCCTTTGAGAATATGAAGTATATGACAAGACACAAGCTCTTTAACTGTAAAGTTAATTCAATATGGAGGTTTAACTCATAGTGTGATCAGATTTATTTGGTAAATCTTGTCACACAGCTGGACATCTTCTTTAGCAGGTGCTGTGCCATCCTTGTAATGCCGTGAAAGTTTTCTTTGCCAGCAAATTATATAGCACTCATTAAATGTACCAGACTTGTCTAAGACAAATGCTTTAATCAAAGAAATGTAAAATGAGAAGACGGATTACGCTGACTCATTATTGTAGAAGCTCCTTGCTGCACAGATGTTTTCAACTCAATGACCCCCTACCAATTGAATTTCAGAAATTCAGTGTGAGTTGACGTCTGTGATAAAGACCCTCGGACACAACAAGTAGTTGCTCTAACAAAGGGTTTTAATTTTTCAGAATGTTTCATAAGCATCAGATATTTTTAGGTTGTCTTTATTCAATATGCAGGGTAAATGGCACTAATTATTTATTTTTTAGATGTCTTTCTTCCCAAGCTTACTGGCTAGAAAATGATTACATATGAAGATTTTGACGGTCTACAATGAATAATAAATTCATCTACAATAAATATTGCATTCAAGACTGCTTTTATGTGTGAATACGAAGACAGCGAGAAGATTCAGAAGGTATTGGGAATCAGCATGAGGTTTATTCTGAAACCCTCACGAACATCCAAGTAAGATTATGTCAGCTTCTTCCCAACAAAGTCTTCTCATATCACAGGCTCCCCGACAAACACTTCCTCACATTGCTTCTCCAGCAGTCATGATCCAGGAGCCCCCCCTGTGGTAAAGCCTAATTCCTTCTCTCTTCTCCGCTGAGGTCTCTTCTTTCATTCCGGTCCAACTCTTCCATCCTGAGCCAGGATTACCTACCTCTCTCCTCTGCTACCTCTGCAGCCAGGAAGAGGAAATCACACTTCTCTGAGTTCACAACGCCCTAAATCCACCGCCTGCGTCCTCCATACCCATTCACAAGGATGATTCCATGGAAGAAGAAGAAGAAAAACTCTCATCCTAGCCAAGAGCTCACTGACGTCTCCTGACTTGGAACCCCACGTGGGGGCTGTCTTGACGTTTCCACTCCAGTTTCGAACCACTTTTGTTTACATCTCTGGGGAGAAATGTGAGCGAGAGCTTACAGCAAGCTTTGTTTTAGGAGCAGTTTGGTTGGATGCGACCTCATTTGAATTCCCAAGAAGGACAAGAATTTGCTAAGCATATTAATACATGCAAATGTATTTTTTTAAAGCTTGGTGACGTGATTGGGATGTGAAATTGTTGGGCCAATCAAACAATTTCCACTGCTTTATTGTTTTGAACAGTTTGGTAGATTTTAGATTACACATCACGAGCACATTATATGGAAGGCTTCGTTTACTTTGATTATGTAAGATGAAAACTGTTGATTGTAATGATAATGTATTCACAATTCACAATTTTAAGAAAATACCAGAAAATACCAGAATCAATGTTTCTTACACTGCTCTTCTGCTGTCAATATTGGAGACTGTCCTCCAAAAAAAACGACCCTATAGGTCGTTTTTTAAGCACCATATTACGACCTATTTTTACGTTTTGAAGTCATGCGCCCTCTAGTGGTCGTAAAAATAATGACAGTGTCGTGTTACGTCTGTCGTCATGAAATGACGTATGACTGTCCTTACCAATCAAAATGCGTGTTTATTTAAATGCAATGTGTGGATGTTTTACACCATTTCTCCTTTTTCCATTTACCAAAATTAAATTTTATTAATGAGTACACCCACCCCACCCCTAAACCTAACCTTAGTGATTTATAGTGCATTTACACTTCATGAGCACATGTGTTCCCTGGGATCGAACCCACGATCGCATGATCACATGATTGCATATTGTTATTGCAATGCTCTACCAGTTGAGCTATGCGAAACCCGAAAAATGACGCAGATAAAAGGGAACAATGCATTAAAATGAAAGAAAATGCTCCTATGGGTCGTATTTGATGAATTCAAATGAAAGTGTCCTGTTGTCGATAGGGGCACCACTTTAGTAAACGCTCCTATGAGTCGTATTTCAGGGAAGTGACAAACGACCTATATTGTCATATTGGTTGGAGAACATGTTGCAATATTGAGACATCCTCCAAATAAATAAATGGTTAGATGATGGAATCGTTAAAGAACCAGAATCATTAGATTCTCTGTCTCGAATTGCAAAACACTCACAAATTAGTCTCATTTGTCAGTTTAAATGGATCTAACAATTTTTAAGACTTGTTCACTTAACCACAAGTCAATATTTTCATTGCATTTTAAACTTGAAACAACTAAGAACAGTTTTAATGGCATAACATAACATTCTAAAATTCGAAAAAGTAAATTTTATGTGTGTGTATTCTAAGGCTTGTCAGACCGAAATCAGTGTTGTTGTGTTGTTACTGGCTGGTTGTTTAGTTATATATAGTAAAAAACATTGGGGCAAAAAAAAAAAAAGAAAAGTTAAGTAAAAAGTAATGGTTTATTTTGCAGGGTCCTTGTTACATGTTATATGTAGTATTACTTATACATTTTGCATACCCTAAACTCAAACCTAATCTTAACCCTAACCCTATAGTAACCCTAACCTATGATTTATTTTATTTTGTAATTGTTATTAAAATATCAGGAGAGTTTTAAACCTACTATTGCAACAGTTAGAGAGCCATCCGTGATAGATATAGATTCAGGTTGCTAAAGACCCAAACATGTAATAATGATTTGCAAAACATTCCTGCATTTAAGGGTTCATATTACAAGGACACCTTAAACAAAGAGTTACACTTTATTTCAAGGTGTCATTTTTATAGTGTTATTATATATTTAAGTACTGAGTAATATTAATTAACAACATGTACTTACTATAAGGTTAGGGTAGGATTAGGATTTGGTTGAGGGTTAGTTGCATCGAATAATGCATAATTTGTTGTTATTACTATGGTAAGTACATGTAACGTAACAATGAAACTGTAAAATAAAGTGTTACAAATAAAGTGTAATCAAAGTAATTTAATTAAAATATAATAATAATAATAAAAACATGTAAAAAAAAAAAAAAGGAATGTTTTTACTTAGTATTGTTGATGCCATTTGTATCATGGTTTGAATTTATTTGTGAAATATGAGGTAGCCTCATTTATTTATATTTGTAAAACACAATACATATATTTGTTACTCCTCTGCGTTTTCGTTCAAACTGACCTTTGTATTTGCACATCACTTTCTGTTTGTGTGCGAGTCGAGTTTTCCTTTGCAAAGCAGATTGTGTTTGTTTGCAAAATGCTGGGTTTGTTCGTTTAATTATGGCACACTGTTAACTCCATACAACCACATCAAAAATTCAGCATTGAGAGTGTGGAAATGTGTTCAGTAAGATACACTGCCTCCCAGAACCTGCCCTACTGGTTAAAGCTTGATAGCAGGTGTGTGTATGTGTACGTGTATGTGTGTGTGCGTGTATACATGTGTAAGATAAGAGAGGCAGAAGTAGCAGCACAGGGTAAAGGAGGCACGGTTTGTTCTTGCTCTGTCTCAGCTGGGAGAGGACCTCAATCCTGACCCAACCCCGCCCTTCCCTCTCCAATCTGGAACCGATCCAGCGAGCACCGTGGGTGAGTTTGAGACAGTAAAGGGAATCTGTGTGCGCGTCAAAAGAGAGAGACTGAAACTGAGGGGAAAAAAAGAGAAGAAGCAGTGAGTTGGGATCACAGCTGGAGTCAGACTCCATCTTGAAGGAGAGTCAGGAAGAGAAATGATGGGTTGAATCTCGCTCGGTGTGTGCGCGAGACAGCTCGGGCCTCGTCTTTCTGTTTGAGCGGTCGCAGCACAGCGCTTTCATCATCTTGAGTGGGAGAGATGCCCATCATGGTTTAAATCCTGCTGTACCAGATTGTCATTGTGTTTACTGGCAGGTCATGGAACATGAGGACAGGAAAGAGACTGAGTGCGTCTCGCCTGCGTGCGGACTGTTCTGACACATTAGCAAGGTGACTGTCATTTTAGCAAGGTGGCTGTGTAGAAAATGACACGGACGTCGATAGCTATTTGCCTCTTGCTAATTGCTCAACACTGACAAGGACGTTTATAGCTTAATAATGCCATAAAATACCTTCGAACTGGTCATTTAAAAACTAGCAGAAACTGTAAAATTGTCTAATTAAATACAGCAAATTGAAAAATGAATAATTATGATTAAACAGAAAAAATGCTAGTTTGATTTACTACTGTAAGTTAACATTATATTTTGATATACACTACCAGTCAAAAGTTTGGAATAATATAAGATGTTTCAATGTTGAAATCTTATCTTATGCTGAATAAGGCTGCATTAATTTGATCAAAAATATACTAAAACTGTATAATATTATTACAAGTTAAAGCTGCAGTCCGCAACTTTTTTTGGTTAAAAATTATCCAAAATCAATTTTTGAGCAAGTACATAACCAGCCAGTGTTCAAAACGATCTCATTATCTTAGCTCGATTCACAACAGTAAGCTTGTAATAATGTTTTATAATAAGGGCGACATGGCGGATTTCCGCGGGAAATTCGAGCATGCAGCAGTTCCTCTGTGCGTCATTACGTCACGTCCAAAAACAGAAAGGAAGGAGTTCCGTCGAGAGGCTAGTCGGTTTTTATCATGTGAGGATGCTGCCGGTAGCGGCACATTTATAGCCTTTTCTCACAGCAACTGAAATAATTAAACTTATCATTTTGATGGCGGATTGTAATCCAGAAAGATCCAAATGACAATCATCAGTGACAACTGGAGATTCACCTGTAGTCAAAAAGCAAAAGACTTCGGATTGTGGAGTGGCTACAGACATTGAAATCTACAGGTAACGCTAATACACACTAAATACACAGTCACGCAGTGCTGATGTTGTTAACATTAACAATTTGAGAACAATATAACAATAATAATAATTTGCACGGTTTGATGTGATCCGAGCTAAGCGATCGTTAGATTTAATCACCATTTGCAGTACAATTTATTGTAGGCCTAATGCTTTTTTCCTCAGTTGGTCAGAACAAAAGTGGCAGACATGTTACTTACTTGTTCAGATGATATTTTCCAGTGAAAATTCTTATATTGGTCATACTTTCAAGACGTAGAATCTGTGATTCTGAAGTTCAGTATCCACCGGTGCGGTGACTGACAGCAAGCATTAGATTCATCCGCGCTGACAAGCTGTGCCGAATCACAACGCACGTACATATAACTGTTCCGCATATGACTGCAAATGCAGGTTTCAAACAAGAGATGGCGAGAAAGAGGAAAAATGGCGGACTGCAGCTTTAAAATAACTGTTCTCTATGTTACTATATTTTAAAATATAATTTATTCCTGTGATCAAAGCTGAATTTTCAGCATCATTACTCCAATCTTCATTGTGACATGATCATTGAAATCATTGTAATATGATGTTTTGATGCTTAATTTTAACTTTTGATTAACTTTTGGTGCTCAGTTATAAATAATGGTTCTTATTAATATCAATATTGAAAACAGTTCCCTTTCGTGGGAACTATCGACGCTACGTCAATGACGCGACGTAGCGTCTCATTCCCTTACTCAGGGAACAGGGGTTACATCTGTAACCCGAGACGTTTTGCTGCTTAATATTTTTGTGAAAACCGATAATTTTTTTTTCATGATTCTTTGAGTGAAGAGTGTGTGAAGTGAGTGAAGTGACATGTGGCCAAGTATGGTGACCCATACTCGGAATTTGTGCTCNTTAAAATAACTGTTCTCTATGTTACTATATTTTAAAATATAATTTATTCCTGTGATCAAAGCTGAATTTTCAGCATCATTACTCCAATCTTCATTGTGACATGATCATTGAAATCATTGTAATATGATGTTTTGAAGCTCAATTTTAACTTTTGATTAACTTTTGGTGCTCAGTTATAAATAATGGTTCTTATTAATATCAATATTGAAAACAGTTCCCTTTCGTGGGAACTATCGATGCTACGTCAATGACGCTACGTCAATGACGCGACGTAGCGTCTCATTCCCTTACTCAGGGAACAGGGGTTACATCTGTAAACCGTGACGTTTTGCTGCTTAATATTTTTGTGAAAACCGATAATTTTTTTTTCATGATTCTTTGATGAATAGAAAGTAAAATGAACAGTATTTATTTGAAATAGAAATTTATTATATTAATTTAAAACAAAAAAAATAAAAAAATGTATAAATAAACAATATAACTAAAATGATCATTAAAGTTAACTTTAAAAATGTTTTTGCACATTTTGTGTGCAAAATATGCTATATTTGGCAAAATGCCACCATCACTGTATTTTTTTTAAACTTCTGTCAACTGCAGCTGCCAGTTTTTACTGTAAAAGGTCTACTTTAATAGATTTTTTTAAATAGTGCAAATTTATTCAAGACGCTTATTTCTGTTGTGGGGTCTGACAGATACTTATATCTCTAAACAGCATGCGTACACCACTTTGGACTTATTTTCTATTTCGCCATAAATTGTGGGCCAGGCCGACGTTTTGAGGTCTCAGTTGGTGAAAATTAGTCTTTTGATGAAAGAAGACACTAAAAAAGATGTCTGAGCTGCTTTCTAATTCCGTATTCTGGGCCAAGTCCTCAATGGTGAGGTGGAAGACACTATGTAGGCACCTGAAAAGAGGTCAGGGGCACTGCAAACTCACTCCTGAGTTTAGGATGCTACAGTTACGGATGCCGCAGCTCCACTAACACAGCCAGCATCATGAACCAACCTGCTTCTTGGCACTCACAGACGTGAAGGATTCAAATCACACAAGATTACATGTAGATTGACTGCTGTGGTCTGCAGTGAATGCTGTGTCATATGTTTAAGCTCATCTAAGAAAGAATGAGCGCTTGAATTTGTTTCTGTATAGATGTGTACGTCAGCATGACATCCATCAAGATGTGGCTCTATGCTGAGCTGCATCACTAAAACATTTACAGCAACAGCTTAATCGCCCTTGTGCTGGCCTGGGAGCTGTTGTCTGACGCAGTCCGCATCTTATTGTTTCGGCTAACAGACGGCAGAATTGGAATATTGGTCTCTTGCGTCCAGCAGATGGCACTTATGTCAAAGTGAAACACTGTGAGGGCCCTGCAGTTGCCTGTTGTTTGTTCATTTACACAATAGTTCCCAATCAAACTGTGTAATACAATTATAGCATTCAGTTGGCAGAGCAGGGTCTGTTTCACCCATCTTTATTGATATGTAGGGATACATACAATGCAAAGGGTACAATGTGCCTCTCTCTCTCTCTCTCTCTCTCTCTCTCTCTCTGTGTGTGTGTGTGTGTGTGTGTGTGTGTGTGTGTGTGGGTGTGTGTGTATATATATATATATAGTGTGGGGGAAATACATTACACGTAACGTGAGTTACGCAATCAGATTTTCAAAGTAACTACTAAAGTATGGCACTTTTAAATTTACAACAAAATTACATCAAAATATCTAAGTTAATTTTTTTAAATAAGTAATGCAAGTTACTTTGTTTCCCCATGTATTAACTGACAGCTCTCCTGTTCTCATGTTGAGAGAAATCATAAGTGCAGATGTGTTGTGTGCGAACATGATGGTTATTGTAATTATAGACTACATGTGAGCATTTACTCATCTCACTTGCACAAAAACAGTCAGTATTCCTCAGAATGAATAAAAACAGTGAAATGCAATCTCAGAACATTGCACAAACCTGCAATAATTAAATATATTAAATTAAATAAATATACTTTATGTATTTAATCTCACTTTATTAATCAATGTCTTTGCTGCTGACCTTCTATTATCCAATTCAATCATACTAATAAGCAAAAATTACTTTAGATAAACATCACATTTGTGTTTTATTTATTTATTTTTATTGCTGAAGTAAGATTGTTGAACTTTCTTCTCCCGCGTCCTATTCTTCTTCAATCCAGAATGGCAGCACAGCTGAAAGGTTTGTTTAAGCTGTGCCCTCTAGGTGTGAATTTGCATTTCCTTCAGCCTGAGGCTTATTCATTTCACTTTTGGTGTGAAAGGGCCTTAACATTTGCCAAAAATAGAACTTTTTTGTTGTTATGAAAAATCAAACAAGCAAGCCCTGCCCAGGTGAGAAAAAGTAATGCAAAAGTAATGTAACCAAGTAAAATAAAAAGTAACTAAGTAACACAATTAGTTACTTTTTAGGCAGTAATACAATATTATAATGCATTACTTTCAAAAGTAACTTTCCCCAACACACATATATATACACACACACCAATCAGGCATAACATTATGACCACCTTCCTAATGTTGTGTTGGTCTCCCTTTTGCTGCCAAAACAGCCCTGACCCGTCTAGACATAGACTCCACTAGACCCCTGAAGGTGTGCTGTGGTATCTGGCACCAAGATGTTAGCAGCAGATCCTTTAAGTCCTGTAAGTTGTGAGGTGGGGCCTCCATGGATCCGACTTGCTTGTTCTGCACATCCAACAGATGCTTGGTCGGATTGAGATCTGGGGAATTTGGAGGCCAAGTCAACACCTCAAACTCGTTGTTGTGCTCCTCAAACCATTCCTGAACTATTTTTGCCTTGTGGCAGGGCGCATTATCCTGCTGAAAGAGGCCACAGCCACCAATACCGTTTCCATGAAAGAGTGTACATGGTCTGCAACAATGCTTAGGTAGGTGGTACGTGTCAAAGTAACATCCACAGGGATGGCAGGACCCAAGGTTTCCCAGCAAAACATTGCCAAAGCATCACACTGCCTCCACCGGCTTGCCTTTTTCCTTTAGTGCATACTGGTGCCATGTATTCCCCAGGTAAGCGACGGACACGCACCCGGCCATCCATGTGATGTAAAAGAAAACGTGATTCATCAGACCAGGCCACCTTCTTCCATTGCTCTGTGCAGCCCCATATGCAACAAACTGCGATGCACTGTGTATTCTGACACCTTTCTTTCAGAACCAGCATTGACTTCTTGAGCAATTTGAGCTACAGTAGCTCGTCTGTTGGATCGGAACACACGGGCCAGCCTTCGCTCCTCACGTGCATCAATGAGCCTTGGCCGCCCATGACCCTGTCACCGGTTTACCACTGTTCCTTCCTTGGACCACGTTTGATAGATACCGACCACTGCAGACCAGGAACACCCCACAAGAGCTGCAGTTTTGGAGATGCTCTGACCCAGTCATCTAGCCATCACAATTTGGCCCTTGTCAAACTCGCTCAAATCCTTACGCTTGCCCATTTTTTCTGCTTCTAACACATCAACTTTGAGGACAAAATATTCACTTGCTGCCTAATATATCCCACACATTAACAGGTGCCGTGATGAAGAGATAATCAGTGTCATTCACTTCTCCTTTCAGTGGTCATAATGTTATGCCTGATCGGTGTATGCAGTGATGAATTTATAAATAGCTATTGTTGCCAGTTAAACTCATCATGTTTACCTAAATTCATTAAATGTTACAATAAAATACAGTAAAATCTACTTAACATATATCAGGGAATATTTTTTCTTTTAATGTACATAATATATTTTTTTTATTCATTTTCATTTATATGCACCAGTATAACATTAAACATCAAGACTTATCTACATATTTTTAATATTGTAGATGCCTTGCAGAGACATCTAAGAACATTTTTGAGTGGTAATGCAAATGAGTTGAGTCAGTTTTTAATAAATTCATTGAAAATGACAGTTTGAACTAATTCACAAAAACTTAAGTCATGCATGCGCTTGCAGATCAAGGAAGTATCTTGAAACGAGTCCTCAGGAAACTTAAAAATAAAATAAAGAATTAAAATGATTGTGATATTCACAATATTTCTTAATTTCATCACAGACACTTTGAGAATATTTAATGTCATTCAGCCCTAATAATATGCCAGTTGGTATGAGGAAGAGAGATTAAACAAGGACATTCCGAACTGGTTTCATTTAAATGACCCTCGGGGGAAGAATTACGCTGTTGATGAGAAAGGTGGAGTAAAATTATGGCAGACCAGACACAGACCAATTAATCAACATTGTGAATATAGTAATAATTTAAATATTTTATTGTTTAATGCAACTATTAAACAAATATTAAACACATTGAAACAACCACAGTGCTCACAATATTGATTTATGTTTTACAGTATCACCAGTTGCTGGTTTCATTTCAATAACCCTCTGGGGAAGAATTGTGCTGTTGATGGGATGAGTAGAGAACAATACGATAATAGCAGAGCGTCTGCAGATCGTCAAGAGTTACAGATGGATCGTTACTGGTGTTGGCAAACAAGAGTTCTGGCCCTTCCATGTCCCCAACAAGAGCCTAGATCACCTGGACTGCATCCAATAACATGACAACAGTCATAAACGTAAAAAGAGCGGCGCTGTCCTCCTCCTCATATTCCATATTTCACCCTCTTTCTCTCTGTCTTTCCCTTATTCGTTCTCCTAAGTTAGTGTGAAATGAGGGGACGCTCGAGAGCCATATGCATGTGTGAGTGTGGCTGTGAATGTGTGCGAGACAGGTTTTGAGGTGAGTGCATTTTTTTTTTTTTTTTTTTAAAGACCCACAGCAGACAACTCTTATTGCTATTCCAACAGGTTCACTGAAAAAAAAAATGCCACTACCTACCTTTGTAAAAGGCAAAAAAATGTTCCTGTACATAGAATTCACTGCAGTTTCCAGCTGAAATGAACATTGGCAGTAGCTAAAACACAACTTTTATTAATTTTCACAAATTATGATTATGGGGGAGATTATTGATTAATGAAGACTTATTTTTGCACGGTTCCTTGCATAATACTGTGTCATGACCTCTTTGAACACTTTTATCATAGTGCATGAATTACTTTATATACATAATACAATTATATTTCGATGTTTGCATCACATAACCAGCTCCATGTGTGGCTTTTATGACTTACTAAACTTGCTCTGTAGCTCAGCTGGTAGAACATTACACTTGTGATGTGAAACATTTTTAAATGCATTTGCTTTTGTTAACTGGTTAGGTTTAGTGTAGGTGGTAAGTTAATTTTAAATGTGATAGAGCATTAAAGGGATAGTTCACACAAAAATGAAAATTCTGTCATTAATTACTTGCAAACCTGTAAGACTTTCATTCATCTTCGGAACACAAATTAAGATCTTTTTAATGAAATCTGAGAGCTTTCTGTCCCTCCATAGACAGCTACACAACTTGACGCAATTGACACTTCAAAAGGTTTATAAAGAGATTGTGAAACAAATCCATGTGAATAGAGCGGTTTAGTAAAACATTTCTGAAGATACTTGTCACAGACACGTCAGGCTCCACCGTTCACCAATCACAGCGCACTCCATCACCAGAGTACTAATCACCGCCACCTGCACCTCATCATGATACNATTCTAGACACATTCATTTTATATCTCTTTAGGATGACTATATGGCAGTAATTGTCTCATTTGTGTGTTTCTATTTCCCCTAAAGAATTTAAAAGAAACATTTGAGATAAAGTTATGAATGAAACTTGAAAATTAACTGAGCACTCCCAGTGTCCTTGAGCTATGAAAGAGCAACCTTTGACACTGAGCAATAGAGTTTTCATATAGGGAGAGAAGACACTGAACAGAAGTAACAGTCTTATTCATGTGCTTTATTGGTGCGGTGAGGTCTATCTAAACATTGGATCTTGCTGTATATCCAAATTAAACTCCAATCCAATAGAATCCAATGAAAACTCACAGTCTGTGTTTGAAATGAATCCAAAGAGTTTATTGAAGGCAAGGCAAGGCAAGGCAATTTTATTTGTATAGCACATTTCATACACAATGGTAATTCAAAGTGCTTCACATAAAGAAGAATAATAAAAATAGAACATAAGGAATAGAAATAACAGTAAAAAAGATGATACATAAAAGATATAAAATACATTAGAAATGAAATAAAAACAGGAAAAGACAGAATTTTGCTATCTGGATGG
>RJVU01036043.1:7500469-7535690 GCA_003731715.1 Anabarilius grahami | reverse complement strand
TTTTTTTTTTTTTTTTTTAAAGACCCACAGCAGACAACTCTTATTGCTATTCCAACAGGTTCACTGAAAAAAAAAATGCCACTACCTACCTTTGTAAAAGGCAAAAAAATGTTCCTGTACATAGAATTCACTGCAGTTTCCAGCTGAAATGAACATTGGCAGTAGCTAAAACACAACTTTTATTAATTTTCACAAATTATGATTATGGGGGAGATTATTGATTAATGAAGACTTATTTTTGCACGGTTCCTTGCACAATACTGTGTCATGACCTCTTTGAACACTTTTATCATAGTGCATGAATTACTTTATATACATAATACAATTATATTTCGATGTTTGCATCACATAACCAGCTCCATGTGTGGCTTTTATGACTTAGTAAACTTGCTCTGTAGCTCAGCTGGTAGAACATTACACTTGTGATGTGAAACATTTTTAAATGCATTTGCTTTTGTTAACTGGTTAGGTTTAGTGTAGGTGGTAAGTTAATTTTAAATGTGATAGAGCATTAAAGGGATAGTTCACACAAAAATGAAAATTCTGTCATTAATTACTTGCAAACCTGTAAGACTTTCATTCATCTTCGGAACACAAATTAAGATCTTTTTAATGAAATCTGAGAGCTTTCTGTCCCTCCATAGACAGCTACACAACTTGACGCAATTGACACTTCAAAAGGTTTATAAAGAGATTGTGAAACGAATCCATGTGAATAGAGCGGTTTAGTAAAACATTTCTGAAGATACTTGATCGCTTTATATGATGAACAGATTGAACTAATCTTTTATTTACTCAGTTATTTCAACATTCTTGCAACACCAAATTATCTTAGCTATTCTAGACACATTCATTTTATATCTCTTTAGGATGACTATATGGCAGTAATTGTCTCATTTGTGTGTTTCTATTTCCCCTAAAGAATTTAAAAGAAACATTTGAGATAAAGTTATGAATGAAACTTGAAAATTAACTGAGCACTCCCAGTGTCCTTGAGCTATGAAAGAGCAACCTTTGACACTGAGCAATAGAGTTTTCATATAGGGAGAGAAGACACTGAACAGAAGTAACAGTCTTATTCATGTGCTTTATTGGTGCGGTGAGGTCTATCTAAACATTGGATCTTGCTGTATATCCAAATTAAACTCCAATCCAATAGAATCCAATGAAAACTCACAGTCTGTGTTTGAAATTAATCCAAAGAGTTTATTGAAGACTTGTACACACTTCCAAGAAAGTGTTCAAACAAGTTTAAAGAAGGAACTAGCTAAACACGCATAAAGAAATGCTAGAAAAGTATTGCACAACCAATATACAATATAACAATATAAAGTCACTTTGTAAGGGCTCTTTGGCAAACTCTGAGGCAATGCTTAATGCTGCTGTGTATGATTTTGGCACCACTCCATCCGCTATCCATCTGCCATAGTTCAGTCAGTTCCCCACTAAAGTGCTGCAATTATGAATCCTAAAACCCGGAAGCTAGTTAGCATTGTTGCACTTCTGGTTCCACTGTCCTTTAGTCAATGGTTGTTTTGAATGGGTTTTGTTTAAAAACCTAAAATAAGGTCTGTGGTTAACAAGTATTTCACATTTTATCCTAAGTCATAAATGAATATAGCTGTTGCTAACAAGTGGCTAAATGGGAATACAGAGGTTGTTTGGGACATTAAACACCACCAATCAGATAAACTCATCTACCCACTTGTCACATTCATAGCCTTGTTGTGTCTATAGTCAAGCTCTTTCAAACTATTCTAACTCAAACTTTCCAACTTGTAGATGTTATATGAAGATTGAAAGAGTTTTCAGAAGCTAGTGGTGGCGTTGAAGTCATGCGACTGCAGCGTAGTTCGTTTATAGTTTAGCTTTTTACTTCTGCTGATTGGATTTAGGCTTCAAAAACCATTTGTGAAGATTATCCTGATAAGCACAATGTAAGAATCAAACTTTTGGTTGGTCTCAGAGCTTATTTTGTGCAATACTCCAAAAGCCAGAAGAAAGATCATATTGGGTTTTTATCGAGGGAAACAGGGTGATGCTAACTTCTGCGTTGGTCTACAAAAATACGCCATCAACGCAGTGCTCTATTGAATTATTGGTTGTCCCGTCCCAAAATTGACACATTTGACCTCTCAGGCAAATAGAGCAATGTTTTCATTATATCTCAAAACAAGTGTTTATACTATTGGGGAAGTCAACTTACAAATGGCTACTAATAGCTGTCTATGCACTATTGAATAGGAAAAAGTGGGAAACAGGAGAAAGATGCCACAGTCTTAGCCCCAAAGAAATACCTTTAAAAGCTTACAGTATGTTTTGAATGACAATATATTCACATTTATAATAAATTCAATACAAATGCTTCCTTTGAAATACTGTTTAGTTTGCCAAAGACTAGAGGAAAATGTTATTGCTCAGAGGTTGCTCTTTCATAGCTCAAGAGACTGCTAAGTTATGTGTCATATCTTTGTTTCAGATGTTTCTCCTAAGATGTTTAAGGAGAAATAAACAATTCCTGACATAAAATACATATATAGAGGCATAGCATTGGACGAATTTAATGAGAAATATTCATTTGGAAATCTCTGACATTTGATTGCAGACTTTGGAGACATTGTTGAGATCTCTTCTGAAACTCTTATTATAACTCTAAGATATAGGATGCTTAAGGAAAGGTCTCCATTTGCTCTCCATCCATCTTACTGGTGTCTTTGAAATCTCATTTGTCATTTTTTCTCCCCTACAGGTGACCTTTAACATTTTATTCGTTCTACTCAACAGAGTAAACCTTACCCCACACACATATAATGTAATTGCTAATTACTCCGTAACGTGAGAAGGATAAAACCAGCCTCATTTAAATCACTGATGTCTCATTTACTTGTAAAGAAATCAATCATTCCTTTGTATGTAAACTCTGAGGGCGGGGGAGACGCACGCTGATGTGATCCTTCACTCTTCAGAAACTTCAGTAAACACAAATTATAAATCCTTCTCAGTCAATTTAATATATTATGCATGCAGCCATGCTTACATGCAGATAAATAAACTACAGGCCAACTGATATAGCTACTGAGTGTATATCTAACAAAACACGTGTGCCTTTGGCATGAAAATGCGGATTTGTGGCTTATGCTGCATTCGTATCTATCATCACATAGCATGCCTACATCCCTTCAGAACTGAGCTTGACTTCAGGCTGATCACGAGCCTCTCTGGATATTCATATGTACTCGAGGCATTGAGTAGTTGACTCTGAGTGGGACTTACTGAGTGGAGGGAGCTTTGGTATGTGGTTTGTGGTATGATTTGGTATTTGGCTTCTGGAGATCTTTATGTTTACATGAAACATTAAAAATCTGAGGTTGTGATATATTGAGCACTTAAAGGGATAGTTCACCTAAAAATGGAAATTCTGTCATCATTTACTCACACTTATGTCAATCCAAACCCATTTCTTCTGTGGAACATAAAAGTGTTCTTTCCATATAATGGAAGCCAGTTGTTACCAAAACTGGGTAGCAATTTATTTTACAGTCCTGTTCTGCATATACATACTATGTACTTATTATAATAATTACAATAACTGGGTAATGAATAGGTTCTAACCCTGAACCTACCCCTAAACCTAACCTTAAAGGTGCCCTAGAATTTTTAAAAAAAATATGTAATATAAGTCTGAGGTGTCTCCTGAATGTGTCTGTGAAGTTTCAGCTCAAAATACCCCATAGATTTTTTTTAATTCATTTTTTTAACTGCCTATTTTGGGGCATAATTAGAAATGAGCCGATTCAGGGTGTGTGGCCCTTTAAATCTCGTGCTCCACGCCCACGGAGCTCGCGCTTGCCTTAAACAACATAAAAAAAGTTCAAACAGCTAATATAACCCTCAAAATGGATCTTTACAAAGTGTTCGTCATGCAGCATGTCTAATCGCGTAAGTACAGTGTTTATTTTGATGTTTACATTGATTCTGAATGAGTTTGAGGCTGTGCTCCGTGGCTAACGGCTAATGCTACACTGTTGGAGAGATTTATAAAGAATGAAGTTGTGTTTATGCATTATACAGACTGCAAGTGTTTAAAAATGAAAATAGCGACGGCTCTTGTCTCCGTGAATACAGTAAGAAACGATGGTAACTTTAACCACATTTAACAGTTCATTAGCAACATGCTAACGAAACATTTAGAAAGACAACTTACAAATATCATAAAAATATCATGTTATCATGGATCATGTCAGTTATTATTGCTCCATCTGCCATTTTTTGCTATTGTCCTTGCTTGCTTACCTAGTCTGTTGATTCAGCAGTGCACATCCAGACGTTCTGCCCTTGTCTAATGCCTTTCATAATGTTGGGAACAAGGCTGGCATATGCAAATATTGGGGGCGTACACCCTCGCCTGTTCTTCGGAGGTCTTTTAAACAAATTAGATTTATATAAGAAGGAGGAAACAATGGAGTTTGAGACTCACTGTATGTCTTTTCCATGTACTGAACTCTTGTATATTTTAACTATGGTAAATTCAATTTTTTAAATTTAGGGCACCTTTAACCCATGTAGTTACCATACCAGTACTTTCTTAGGTAAGTACTGTAAATGTTCTGTAAAATAAAGTGCAACCCAAAAATGTTTGGTTACCAACATTCTTCAAAATGAAGATACAGGTCATACAGGTTTAGAATAACATGAGGATGACATGTAGCTAAATAATGACAGAATTTACACTGCTATCCCTTTAAGAAATGCCAAATTCTTACTGCAAGCCATAGATTACTGAATTACTCAATAGAATTAAAGGATTAGTTCACTTTCAAATTAAAATTTCATGATAATTCACTCACCCCCATCATGTCATCCAAGATGTTTATGTATTTCTTTCTTCAGTCGAAAAGAAATTAAGGTTTTTGATGAAAACATTCCAAGATTTTTCTCCATATAGTGAACTTTGACCCCAAACGGTTGAAGGTCAAAATTACAGTTTCAGTGCAGCTTTAAAGGGCTTAATACGATACCAGATGAGGAATAAGGGTCTTATCTAGTGAAACAATCGGTCATTTAAAAAAAAAAAAAAAAACATATATGCTTTATAAACACAAACGATCGCCTTGCAAGTGCTTCTGCCAGACCACCTTCCGTATTCTTCAAAAAGCTTACGCTGTATGTTCTACACCTTCCCAATTTAACTTACAGAAAAAATGGAACTGCATGGCACCCGCGTTAGTTCCGTAATTTGAATAGGGAAGGTGTAGGACATACAGCGTAAGCTTTTCAAGAATACAGACGGCGGTCTGGCGGAAGCACTTGCAAGGTGATCATTTGTGTTTATAAAGCATATGTATTTTTATTTATTTATTTTTTTTGGAAATGACAGATCGTTTCGCTAGATAAGAACCTTATTCCTCGTCTGGTATCGTATAAAGCCCTTTGAAGCTGCACTGAAACTGTAATTTTGACCTTCAGCCGTTTGGAGCCAATAGAAGTTCACTATATGGAGAAAAATCCTGGAATGTTTTCATCAAAAACCTTAATTTCTTTTCGACTGAAGAAAGAAATACATAAACATTTTGGATGACATGGGGGTGAGTAAATTATCATGACATTTTAATTTGAAAGTGAACGAATCCTTTAAATTCTAAATCTATGAGTGAAGAACAATATAAAGTTGCAAAATCATCAGTTTTAGAACACAATGTCATGCTAATCAAGCCTTATATTTATGTAAGTGTCTTTCTATAATATTGCCAATAGTATTAGAAAAAGGAAAGTGCACTGTGAAAATATGATTGGGTATTACAGGAGGCCTATATGTTTTTAAATTTATAACCATGTGTTACATTAAGTGATAAAATCTTAATATACCAATCTACTCAAAATCTGCTTTTTACCATAAAATTTCCAGATAAACACAATAATAATACAGATGGTACAATAGAAAGCCACATGATGAATCAGTTTAAGGTAAGTGGCCTTTCCATAAAACATGGCCAATACTTATATATAAACAATGCACAGGATCATACACACAAACATAAAACACCATCAGGTTAACACACAACATTAAAATAATGCAATAACCATTAACTAAATAACAGAAAATGTAAGACAAAACACCCCAATGTGTATTACCGATGTCAGAAAAAAATAGGAATAAACAAAATTATTTACATCACATAAAATCATATGTGATTGACAATGTCCTTTTATAGTGAATTATAATAAATTATATGGTAATGCAGAGATTTTACTTCCAAAAACCAAATTTGACGGCATGGTATATATGTATGTATATCACGATGTATGGAAAAGAAAGTTATAGTTAAACAATTAACAGGTTTTAGTTTTTCGACACAGATTGAGAGAAAAAATCTGCAGAATTCTGTGGACTGTATTTATGTGTGGTAAATTTGGTAACTGAAAGCACCATCAAATTAGCAATTTGCAAATTAGCCAAATATTAGTAAATGAACACATGTAAGATGGGGAAAACTGTTTTCTGTGGTCATACATTCCATGGAGGGCTTATTTTACGTTCACATCAGGAAATACAGTAACTGTACTCAGACATTGTACTAGCCATAGAAGTTTCTGTTTCCAAGGCAACACTCATAATGCCAAATTGATTTGTCTATTTTATATCTTTGGCTTATTTTCAGGTAAAAGTTTAACTGTCCTTTTTATGAAGATATTAAAATTAAAACAAACATAATTATGTATAGGTATGGCAGCAGAAAGCACAAGATGCTGATCATGTGAAATGCAGGAATTCATGGCATGGTTCAAGGCAGCCCTTCAATAATCTGATAGAGAGACACCTGTCCATGTCACATGACATGGGTCACTGCGAGGGTCATAGGACTCTACCAAATCACACAAGAGACTCCGGGGCTCTCCATGCTGAGACTGATTGATGCTGGTGGTCGAAACAGCTTTTAATCAACTGATTGCATTGTCTGCCATCTAATGGACCACATCTTTTAACATAATGGCCTTTGTGTGAGAGAGAGAGAGAGAGCTGTGTGGGTGGAAAGGGGTTGATGAGAGAGTACTTTGACAGACAGCTGCAAGGAAAAGAAGAGAGACAACGAGAATGAAAGTTTGAGATGGAGAATTTGGAAGGACTGATTGAATAAATAGGACAGTTCAGTGCAAAATGAAAATCTGTCATCATTTACTGAGTCTCATGTCATGCCAAACATATTCTTTTTTCGGCACACTACAAAAGATGTTAAGCAAAATGTCCCTGCTGCTCCTATACAGTGAACAATTTACATTTCTCTCTCTCTCTCTCTCTCTCTCTCTCTCTCTCTCTCTCTCTCTCTCTCACAAACACACACACACACACACAGGTTTGTTTTGCTATCTTAGTGGGGACTCTCCATAGGCGTAATGGTTTTTATACTGTACAAACTGTATATTCTATCCCCCTACACTACCCCTATCCCTAAACCTAACCATCACAGGAAACATTCTGCATTTTTACATTTTCAAAAAAACATAATTTAGTATGTTTATTAATCCATTTCCCTCGTGGGGACCGCTGGCTGGGCCCCACAATGTAGGTGAACTCAGGTTTTTATTACATCGTAATATAAACAAGAACACACACACACACACACACACACACACACACACTTACTTGAAGGACTAAGTGGCTTTTAACTGCATCAATTTAACAATAATCATAACCTCTGCTTCTCTATTCTCATGGCAGCTTATAATGCCATGTGATGTGATCAGAGATCTTTTTTAAGTGTTCCTCTGCCTCTCTAAAAGAAGAAGAAGCCGACTAAAACAAAGCAGAGATTTCAAACCGACAGGATGTCGATGTAAGAGCCAAACCCTTTGAGTCTTCTGCAAAAGCCTTGTCAAATGTTTAAAGTAACATTTCAGCTAAAAGTTGGTTTTGGCAGAAAGAAGCTGTCCGCTCAATAAATTCAAACAAAAGAGTTAAAGGAAAGGTACTTCATCAAATTCTCAGTGTATTCGCAATGTCATTAAATATTGCTCTTAGGGCCAAAGTCTTCTGTTATTTTATTTTATAATCACTAACAACCTGCTTGCATCATATTTTAAAGATTTACATGTCCTTATGGATTTAAAAGACTTGATGATTCAATAAAACTTATGAGAATTGTAGGAGGAAGCCTTCATCTGCCTGCAAGATAAGAATATAGATACAATATCTTGTAAGAGTGTAAGATAAGACAATACCAGAGCTCATTTGAAAACAACTTAGTAACAATAGGAAACATGAATATGAAAGGTAAGCAGAGATATGAAACATATATTATAGTTGTTTTCCGAGAGTCCCATTTAGAGATGCGCCAAAATTTCGGCAACAATGGCGTGTTTCGACTGTGTCAGCATCTATTTCATGCACACAATGGATAATCCAAGTACACAAATCAAATACTTGAGTAAAAGCAGTAAAAACCCTATTAAAATATTATTCCAGTAAAAGTATAAATACTCATTTTTAGGGTTAATTAAGTAAAATTACCAAAGTACTTGATTTTTAATGTACACAAGTATTAAATGTGAAAAGTACTGATCGATGAATTTATTGTAGCCAGTACTAGTCAGCATTAATAAGTAGTGCATACATTTAATATTTATTGCAAATAAGCAAATGTTTTATTTTTTATTACAAACACTTATGATACACTATCAAAACATTAAATTCCACTATACTAAAATATCAATTTAGGTTAATTACTGGTAATTCAATTGTGCAAAGTAGTGAAATAATATACCATATACAGTATTTTAAAAGTAGGTGATAAACAAAATTTGTGCAAACATGTGGCGACAAATACAAAAAAAATGCGTGTAAAACTGCCAAACAGCTGAAATCACGTGACTTTGGCGCTCTGAACCGCTGATTCGATACGCTGATTCATAACGCTCCGAAGCTTCCTGAAAGAGTGTTTTGAAATCGGCCATCACTATATAAGTCGTTATTTAGTTTTTTGTTGGCACACCAAAAATATTCTTGTCGCTTTATAATATCAATATTGAACCACTGTACTCACATGAACGGATTTAAATATGTTTTTAGTACATTTATGGATCTTGAGAGAGGAAATGTCATTGCTGGCTATGCAGGCCTCACTGAGCCATCGGATTTCAACAAAAATATCTTAATTTGTATTCTGAAGATGAACGAAGGTCTTACGGGTGTGGAACGGCATAAGGGTAAGTAATAAATGACAACATTTTCATTTTTGGGTGAACTAACCCTTTAAAGGGACAGTTTACCCAAAAATGAAAATTCTGTCATCATTTACTAACCTTCAAGTTATTCCAAACCTGCATAAGTTTCTTTCTTCTGCTAAACACAAAAGAAGATATTTTAAAGAATGTTGGTAACCAGACAATTGACGGCACCCATTGTATTTTTTTCACCCACTATGGAAGTCAATGGTTACCATCAACTGTCTGGTTACCAACATTCTTTAAAATATCTTCTTTTGTGTTTAGCAGAAGGAAGAAACTCATATAGGTTTGGAATAACTTGAAGGAGAGTAAATGATGACGGAATTTTCATTTTTGGGTAAACTGTCCCTTTAACAGCCGTTAATACCTGTACATTGCTGATTCACTGAACATGCGATGGTTTTAAATAAAATGGTTTTAATAGTTAAATTCATTAAATAAACATATTTTTGACAAGAACATTGTGTGGATTGTCTTTTAAATTGCAGGTATTCTGTCATCATTAATATTACTTCCTGTAAATTTATATACTGTAATAACTACATATTATATAATTATAATATTAACAGTATTAGTTATTTTGAAAATTGAAGTAATATTTAGCAGTAATATATTAATATTTATATTACAGTACAATACTGTATTATTAATTACAGCAGAAGCAAACAAAGCAGAAAATGCAGTAAAAATACAGTACAGTACTGTTTTGTAGAATTACAGTAATGTCCTTGTGTACTGTAAATTGAATTACAGTACAATTACTGTAAATCAAAATACAGTAACTTGCTGGCAACCGTGCTGCCAGTACTGTACTGTAAAAATACAAGAAAATTGTTAACAGTGTATATTTATTGTAGCCAGTACTAGTCAGCATTAATAAGTAGTGCATACATTTAATATTTATTTCAAATAAGCAAATGTTTTATTTTTTATTACAAACACTTATGATACACTATCAAAACATTAAATTCTACTATACTAAAATATAAATTTAGGTTAATTACTGGTAATTCAATTGTGCAAAGTAGTGAAATAATATACCATATACAGTATTTTAAAAGTAGGTGATAAACAAAATTTGTGCAAACATGTGGCGACAAATACAAAAAAAATTGATGTACAGACGTCACATGGGGTAAAATGCATTAACTTTTTAAAAGAAACCTTATGCAGACATACTAGTTTATATCATTTGGAACTGCTACAGCAGCGGGGATGATGCATGGACATTATTTGATTACTTTATCTAAAATCGCCTACCCGTACGGTGACACACAAATGCAGATATGTCCACATTTAAGCATTTAAATGGACTTAAACAGCTCTACCTTTTACAGCAGATTTAGTTCACAAAAAACTGTTGGTCATGAACTAAATATGATTTCATTTACAATAATCAATACTAAAATTCATTAGTAATAACGCTTTGGGGCAACAGTTGCACGCACATTCAAGCTCAGACAAGGGCTGCGTTTAACTCCACTTTTATACATACACTAGCAAACTTCCCTTTCCCTTGTGGGAATCCCTACTGCCATTTTGAAGTGGGTTCATCTTCGTCAAGTTGATTGTGACGGCACAGCAGATCACGCTTAATTTACCCCCATCCCACACAACTCTATGGGAGTTATTTTGACATTTACCCGCATAATACTTGTAGCTAGGCTACCTTAAACTGACTGTTATAGTCTATTGTATTATCATTTACGTTTGTGTAATTTTATATATTTTCTCCAACAGCCCAAGCAAACATACAGACCTATAGAATGGTGCATACAACAAATGCATACAGAAAAAGAAAAAAAAACTAAACAAAACAATAAATAAGTATGCTCCATTGAGAATTCCAAGTGATCAAGGTTTAGGGCGTTCCAAACACATTGCAAAGATTCCGCTAGTAGTGGGCACTTGTGCAACTAACATACATCAGAGTGAACGGGACTGAGGGAAATTGGCTAAAAAAAATGGACTTAAAGGCACCCAATATCCCTGTTCTAGGCTCATTTTTGACTGGATCCTTGAATCAGTGAGTTGTTGACTCAAGAACAGATGCAATTGGATCAGCCTGACTTGCGAATGAATAATTCAGTGTTATTTGTGAACAAATTAAGCAGGTTCATTGGAAAGAATCAACGTGTTCACGAATCAGACATCATCTCATCTCAGAGGGGGTGGCAATTTCTTAAGTTCGAAATAATGAAGAACGATACACTGCCCTCCAAAAGTTTGGAAACACCCCTGGCAAAGTGTGGTTTTGGACAATATCAGCATAAATCCTTATCATTTTTTGGTGCAAATACATTAAAGTAACTTGACATTATCATTGACGACCAGCGATAATCATTTTAATTTTGATTACATAATAATGGCAATATATACATGTCAAAGTCAGACATGCCCCTTTGCCAGCTGTGATGCCTAGTTACTGGTTTAAACTTGGCCCAGGTTTGTAAGAGATTTTTGGGTCAGCACACCTTCGTAGCTTCAACAATTGATTGCCAAATAAGTTTAGAATACAATGAACCAATTAGAACCCAGTTTAGGTCAGATAGCTGCTAATGGTGCATATTTTGATTAATCTAAAGTTTTTTCTATGTATAAACTGTTTATGTAATAAAATATGTTTTTGTAGTTTGTGTTGTCCCTTATCAGTGCAAAATGATCACAAATTAAAAAGGATTCATGCCAATATTGTCCAAAACCCCACTTTTCTAGGGCGTTTCCAAACTTTCATCAGGTTCATCAGCTGCTTCATCGAGCCCCCCCTCAGTGAACAGCAAGCCAAATTAGCTAACCTAATACCCTGAAGATTATATGGGCAAACAATCTCGTTAATGTACAGTAACGAAGTCGAAATGCTTTGTTACTGTCACCACTGATTTGGACACCTTAAAGAAACAGTTCACCCTAAAATGAAAATGTTTAGGGGAACTACATATCGAATTTCAAATCAGAAGGGGACATTTGCTAAAGTAGCAACTGCACATTGATATATCACTTCACAGGAAGTAAATGTGAACCTAATCACATTTATTTTCACAGTAAACCTTGCCTCTGTATATGATGTCTTCATACTAGGAATCCCTTATTTGCTCAACTCAAGTGTTCTCTGTTTTTAAAGACATTGCAGAGCTTTCCAAATGAATGAATTTTGCCAAAATTTGGCGTGCACTTCATCACATATCCCCAGCACAGTGACCCTGCAACAAAGCAGGCTAAAGTCAGGCTAAATGTGCAATATCAAATATGCTACTTTAACTGATGAGCGACCAGATTGCCAAGAGCATTTACAGTAAATGACAAAACATAAAGAGTCTCCCTTACTCTATTAACATCGCCCTTCAGGAGCATTTAAGCTGAAGCCTTCAATGAATCAAAAGCAAGAAATCCTACAAGGTTGCTGGTGACCTCCCAAGACTGATGTTTGATTTTCATTGAGCAGAACAAAGTGTGTGTGAGTTTGTGTGTGAGAAAGAAAGGCTTCCACTTTGTCATTTACCTGTTGAACTCACAGGAAATGTGAACAATGCTTTAGCTTCGCCCGCGAGCATTTAATTTAACAGCGCTGTGAGTCGACTGCAGTACTGGCACTCCCTTCAAATTAAACACCGAAGCCATCTTAATGCATGAAAATGTCATGGGGAAATCAGGACATTTTAATCAGGCTATTCTCTATTATTAAAATGCTCTGATGCAGAGAGATTGAGAGAAGCCGGACGAGAGTGTTATTAAAACAAAACTATAATTAGTCCATAAAATGAGACATTAGACAGGGTATCGTGTTTTGATGTGCTCATTTGGGCAGAGCATTTCACTCCTTCCAGCTGCAACAAGGTAATTGGGTAACAATTTGGAACGGACAATGATTAAGTGTGGGTTTTTACCAACCTGCTAACATTTCCCTTCTCAAGCATGACTCCATCGTCAGCTCCTTTTAAATGAAGTGCTTTACTGAGTTTCATTTGCCAAAGGGTTTGTTTATTTGAGCTTATGCACTTCTTTTAGTCCTGCCAGTCTGTGCACAATATTAGCACAGTTCCCCTTTTAGTTTTTAATTTAGTCAATGGCATTGACTGGGATGAATCAGATTGGCCGATTTTTAATTACCTGCGATAGAATCGCAGTTTCTCATTAAAAAGTGGGGGCTGCTTTAAAGCCGCGGAAAGTTGGCAAAGTTGGATGTTTTATCAGCTGGAAGAGAGCTTTTTGTTGCAGTATTGCTTTGCTATGGAAATGCTTTAGATAAAGCACTTCCACGTAAACCATTAATTTGATTTTAATAGACATTTGCCAAGCCTGTCGCTTTGGGCTGTGGAGCTAAAAGTGATTCAGACTTTATTAGCCTGTGATTTAAGGACAGGCTGGCTTAGCTCATTGGCGTCATGGGTTGGATGAACTGTCACAACTTTACAGTAGCTCCTTTCTTGGACTCAGTTGAGCTGTCATGAGATTGGGTGACAACAAGTTTCCCTGGTTCGAGTCCTGATGGAGCCAGGAAGCCTTTCTGTGTGAAGTTTGCACGTTCTCCCTATGTTGAACTTTCCAAATCCATTAGTTCTGCTGTTGGAAGCTTCTCAACCATGTGGATTACCTCAGGTATACTACAGGGCATCCATTTACTGTCTCATCGCGCTGCACCGCATCCAGTAGAATCACTGATCGTAATGGTTTCTTTCTTTTGACGCGTTGCAATGTGCTGCTCGTATCTTGCTGTAATCTTGTCTTTATTTCCTTGTTTGGAAAGTCATGGATTTTTTTAGGGTTGAGGCTGAAATGGAAGCACTCACTCAAAACGAGAATGTTTGCTGCTTGTTCAATATTATATTTAAATGAACATTTTGTCAAGTTCACAACTTAATTTTATTGTGTACAATCTACTTACTGGGGGTAAGGAAATTAGTCGGATCTAGTTCCCAGAATGCATTGAATGGGATTTAATTGGAAGAAAAAATGTTGAATTTATTTATCTTCTTGTGTTTTTAAGTAAAATTAAGTAGAAGGCTTGTTATTATTGTTTAATGTTCTAAAAAGTTGCCATTTAGAAAAGGTTTTGTCATATTGGAGTTTTGGGAGTTACCGTTATATTTTAGTATAATTGAGGTACTACTGTAGTTTTTATTCATATTTTGAATTAGTTTAACCCTTTTTTTATTTTACATTTTTGTTTTCATTTGAATTTTAGTTAATGTTGTAGTAATTGTTTGTTTTTGTCATTTTATTTATTTATTTATTGGTCACACTTTATTTTAAGGTGTCTTTGTTACACTGTAATTATACATTTAAGTACTGAGTAATATTAAGTAACTACATGTACTTACTATAGGGTTATGTTTAGGGTTTGGTTTGGTTTAGGGTTAATTACATGTAATTATGCATAATTTATAGTTATTACTATCGTAACTACATGTAACTTATGTAGCTGACACTATAAAAAAGTGTTACTGTTTTTTTTTTTTTTAAGATGTCTATATATTTTTACTCATTTTTATTTCATTTTTACTTTTAGTTATTTTAGTGCATCAAGTTAAACTAAATGAAAATAAGAAATGTTGCTTGGGCACCTAGTTGAATAAACATAAAAAACTTATACTTATTTTATTTTATTTCAGTTAAAGTTTGTGATATTTCAAGTAACATGTTTTATGTTTTGTAAACTCTAATAACCCTGCTGACAGTTCTGGGTGTTTTTTTTTTATTTCTTAAGAGAAATACAAGTTATTTCCATCTAAATAGCTTGAAGAGAATCACATGACACACTAAAGAACCCCACAAACATTATTACACAAGACATTTGGCCATATATTGTTCAGTGAAATGTGGAGCCAGTACCACCCATGGGAAAAAGAAAAGAAAACAACAAGAGAAGAAAAAAAAAAAAAGAGAAAGAAAAATTCATGTCATAAACACAGACAACAGCTGCAAAAGGGAAGCACATTCAAATGGACACAGCAGTCCTTAATTTAACCCATACTCTGACAACTGTGCACTTCTCTTTGATACGCTCCAGTGTCTGGTCTATTCCGCAATACAGCACTTCAAAAGCAATGTATTCTCTAATGGGTGGGTATCCTCAACCTGTCTTGCAGAAAACGGTATAAGATTTTCCTCTTCATAAGATAAAAAGAAGTGGGAGGAAGCATGCAGGTTGTTCCTTTTGGAGATCATGACACAACATTTTCACAGTGTCCGTGAGCTTCCAAATGCTTTTTAAACATTTCATTACCCAGTGTACGCACACAATGTCTGAATGTTATTCTCATATTTGGGCATATTGTTCCATCTGAAAAGAGAAGTATTATTCAGTATAATGTTTCTTGCTTTGCTAAACATAAATAAGCAAACAAATAAATAAATAAATACAGACACCTTCTAGAAAATCAGCACTATTTCCATTGCTGGAGGGCTTGCAGGGCGCCCATTATTGACTGAATCCCTCTGTGCTGCAGGAAACTTCTCCTCTGTGTGTTCTTAAATGAATCGTCATGATTTCGAATCAGCTGACTGAATCTACGGTCACGTCCTGCATTTTTCCCCTGGGTCTTCAGATCATTTGCCAATCCTACATGTCACTCAAGACCAGAGCTCACAATCCTCTGCAGAAAAATTTTGTGTCTGGTATTAAAACATTTGTAGTATACACCTTATTTTTCGTCTCCCATTCTCATTTACAGTACAGTACAGCGTGAGTTTATTTATTTAGTATATATTTGTGTTAAACTTCATTTCCATTTTAGACATTCTACTAACTATAAGTCAAAATTATTTACAACATAATGATGCTGCCATCTTTCTAAAGTCATTTTTACCTTTGGCTCCAGATTTGGCTCCAAATCTCTGGTGAAAATTGTCATTTTGACTCCCCTCTACAAAACAGTGAATTACTTATTAAATATACATTCATGACATTTAATATTTTGGCTTTCTTCTTCAAGTATGTATTTCTTTCACCAGGGGAAAAAAAAGAAAATAAAAAAGATCAAAATAAAAACATTTTAGCTGGGAGTTGACATGGCATGACCCACCTTGGTTACAGAATAATCCCACCTTGTATCTAGTTTAGTTCTGTGTATAAGTTCTCCCTGTTTTGTTCAATCCTGTCAGTTCTTGTTGTCATTTAGTGTGGTTAGTGTTATTATTCTGGTTATATTCTCCTTATTTATTAAAGGGGACCTATTATGCCCCTTTTCATAAGATGCATTATACGTCTCTGGTGTCCCCAGAATGTGTCTGTGAAGTTCAGCTCAAAATACCCCATAGATCATTTATTATAGCTTGTCAAATTTGGGTGTGAACAAAAACATGTCATTTTTGTGTGTGTCCCTTTAAATGCAAATGATCTGCTGCTCCTGGCCCCCTTTCCAGAAGAGGGCAGAGGTTTAACAGCTTGCGTTTCAGAGCAACAAAGCTGGAGAATCTCACACAGCCAAAAGGACGATTGTCAGTAACGGTGTTCTGCCTTACATTGTTCAAACCGGAGTCGAACACTGATGGAGAGACTCAGGAAGAAGTTACAACTTTTAGAATGCAACTAAATGTTTCTGAATGGTTAGTGGATGAATTTGCATAGTTGCTGTGGAGTTGATTCAACTCATTGACTAGCATGTATCGTTATGTTAATCTTTTTTTGCAAATCCAGCATTGAGCTGACCCTCATTTGTGAAGCAGTAATAAAAATGAAAAAATATAACACTTTACTGACTTTCTTCAGCACATTTCCTTCATAAATGAAATTCAAACTCAGTTTCCTCAGTGACTCAGATGCAAAGAGTCTATGGAGACTCTCATGTTTGTTGGTACATCCAATAACAGAACATCACTCAGGGCGGTATCTATGCTAACAGGGCAATTTGTCAACGGTCATGGGTGGGGCTTCTCTACTCTTATGTAAGAGTAGGGGGAAATCTGGAACAGTGCATTTGGAGAGAATGTTTATGATTTATGGGGATTATTATGGGATGGCAGCTCCCCTGACTTCACCTCAGGCCTCCAGGCCCATTGCTCCACATCGACTTGTCAGCCCTTTGGCTCTGCCTCGGCTCTTAGTGACGCCGCCTTGATCCGCCGTCACTAAGGCTCCACCGGGCTTCCTCGTCCCTCCGGCTCCACCTTGGTCTCTGGTCACCCTGGTTTTGTCGTGGATTTCTGGGCCTCCGTTTGCACCTCAGCCTGCACCTCAGCCCTTCACACTTTCAGCTCCACAGGGCTCCTCCTTCCCTCCAGTTCTGCCTTGGTTCTCACTTCCTACATTGTCACCCTGTTCTGCCAGGCCCCCATCCTCACCTTGGTGCCCTCAAGGCTTCGCACTCCCTCCAGTCTGGTACTCTCGTTTTTGTATTCATTGCTATTTCTTTGCCACAGTGATGGTCATAAATATGGCAGATGAGCCATAAAAGTCATGTGACTTAAAAATATTAAAATGCTTCATTGTAAAGCAGAAACTTTTTTTTTTTTTTTTTTACATTTTGAAGTAAACTAATTTAATTGACATAAATTAATCATTTTATTTTTAAATAAAGTGATTGATTTAATAATAATAATAATAAAAAATTGTCTTAACTTTTTAAACCAATCCTATCAAATAGTAAAACAAAGAAGCTAAAACTGTGGTGGACATTATTTAAAGGTAGGGTAGGCAATGTTTTTCATGAACACTTTTTTGTTATACTGGTTGAAACTCTCTTCACATCCAGATAGCAATCAGTAACAGAAGTGGTCTAAATATATATATATCCTCAGACTTGGATTTAAGCATATCTATGGCACACCTTCAATGGCAAAATGAATCTGCAGCAGTCAGGTGATACAAGTCAGAGCTCTGTAAGTTGTTTACATTCATTATTATTGTAATGTTATGTGCTTTGAGACATGAGGTAATTTAACACACTCTATAGTGACGGTTTGCAGACTCTGCATTGGCTGAGCGAGTTCATGTGTTTTGGAGAAGGCGTGGCTTTGAGGAGTGCTGTGAAGGGAGGTTGGAATCTTATTCTTTTTAAAGCTAGCTTGCTATTGCTAGCCTCTCTGAAATTGCCTACCTTACCTTTAAGGTTAATTCATCACACTAGAACAAGAAGGTCAAGTTGAGAGCATTGACTTGTGGGACACACTATAGTACACAATGTACTGTCCTGCGCATTTTGACAAATGTAGTAAGGGTAGCAGAGTAATAGCCCATGCTATTCTGAACATACCCATGCCAGTCAATTTGTATTGATCTTTGTATCGCAAAAGTTGTTCAAACTTTAAAATAGTTCACTTAAGACATTTAATGACACAAGGGATAATGATTTCAGATCTAAAAAAAAGTTAATTATCACATTTATGTGCGTCATTCAACTGGAATCTAATTGGAAGTTTATAATGTCATAAATTTCTAGATGGATGCCTTGCTTTTTCTGTCTATGTCATTTGCCTTGTAAATGACATTTTCTTGTACAATGCTGCATGATAGAGAGGCAGGTCTCCAGATGGAAAAGCATGGAAATGAAGTGTGCCTGAGGCATTGATTATGAGATAGTATATGCATCGAAATGGTTTGTCTTATCTATTGAAGGAGGGTGTTGAGAATGTTGTGAGCTGTGGCACTTGTCACTAGACAAGGCAAGGAACAAACTCAGCTCCTGCTGAGATAAACTATAATGAGTAGAAGCCAGCCCGATCTCTACAACATGCAATTTTCATACACACACATCACAGAGAGCTAACTTCAGCCCTGTTCTTTCAGAACTTATAAGCACCGCTCAGAAAAACATGCTAACTCTGTTTTTCTCCATTCTCTGGTACTTTGATATGAAAGAATGATGAAGAGTACAGCGCATAAACCGTCGGTATTAAAAATGCATGTCTGGCCGTAACTCAAGTGATGCCTACACACAAACTGTACAGGGACATCTTTGATGAAATTCAGCCAAGGCTATATGGCACACAGGGTCCATTTAACAATTTTGGACTTGGCAGTGTTGTGCGCCAGCCGTGTTTTTTCCCCCCTCTCAGCATTATTCTTGTTCATGTGGCTGGAAGCGCATAACCTCATATCCATTAAAACTTAATGATGACAATATCGTTTGCCACTTATCAGGAGAAGCTGAATGGCTGTCACTTTAAATGTGACAGCCGAACTTATCGGAGAAGCATCTATCCCTTTGCTGACAGTAATTGCCCTCCTGCAATTGTCATTCTGCCTGCAACTTTGGCAGCCAAACATGACAGTAAATTCTTAAAAGAAAGAGAAAATAAGTTATTGAGATGCGCTCCTTCAGGCTTGTTTTCAAAGACCTTCAGCTTTTTATTCTAGGCTCGCTCATATTTATGTGAACTGCAATTTCTGAATATTTCCCTGTCTATGATGCCTTAAGAGGTTTGGTTTATAATTAGCATTTCCTTTCTACATGGTTAAATGAGGAAAAATGTAATTTTTTTTTAATGAAAAAGGTGAGATTTTGATGATTGGGTAACTTGATTTTCAAAGGCAGTGTTTGGTGGCCCTGAGGGCACAATGGCACCTCTAGCTAACCCAACACAAGTCAGCAACAAAAAACAAAACATTCTTGATATGTTTTATGCACATTTGTCCAAATTAAAACTAAGACTGAAGATGCAAAATAAAGAGATATAAAAAACTTGCTATTATGGAAATGAACATACCATACATAACATTTCTTTCTTTCTTTCTTTCTTTTTGTCATCTGCCTAGATATGACTGCACTAACTGCCAACACTTTTAAGAGCTTCTCTAAAAATAAAAGGGGCTAGCACTGAATAGTTCTAGGAACTCAGTTATAGGAACTAGCCACTAGGATAGTTTCCCAAGAACTAATTTCTCCCCCGGGCCATGTTCCTAGTTGCATTCACACCGGGAATATGAACTCTGAAGCAGCCGACAGCGGTGTCTTTAAGCACGGCATTTACAAACGCTAAAAACTGGTGGAAGGAGGATGCCGTGATCACACTGTGTTTGTTGTGTGTCGTGGGTTTCGTAATAACGGAGATGGAAAGTAAACACATAATTTACGCAACTGAAAGAGCAAAAAGTGAGGCTAAGAGACGAAATCTCCTATGAGATTTCTTTCAGTATTACATATCATCGAGGCAATGAAAAGAACACAACCCTGCAGACAACAGGTATATGCTGTTATCACTGTTTTCCATGTTCGTGAAGTACATATGTTTACACGGCTTTTTAAAAATGCCGGGTGTCGGTGTTTGACCAGTCAACGTACACTTACGTCACTAATAGTTCCTATAGTGCTGGTTTAGACCCTACTCTGAAGTAGGAGCCAATTTAGTTCCTCCAAAAGGAGTTCCTAGAACTAAAATCAAGAGAACTAGGAACTATGAAAAGTTTCCTCTGGTGCGAAAACCCCTAATGATTCTTTAATGGCAGTTATCCCTGCTGAAAAATCCAACATAAACCAGCATCGATTCAGAGCTGGTATAGTTCTGGTCTAGCTATATTCATGTTGTTCTCAAGCAAAACAGAGCTGGTGAAGCTGGTTCACCAGCATGGTCTTGCAGGGATTGAGTATGAGTAGGCCAACTGTCTGAATGCAAGCAGGGTTTTGGGGACAAGCATTGTTTTCGCTTGCATATTTCTATGTTTAACACATTAATGATGTAAATGAAAAACAATATAAAGTTTAAAAAAATATGATTTATTCAATTATATGATTATAAATTATTTTGTTCTTTGTAATTTCTTTTGTTCCTTCTGCTGAAAGCAGAACTGAAAGTTTTTATTGTTTAGTTATGAATACATTTTTAATCAATGTCACTGGTAAAACATTTCAAAGCATCAAGGGAAATGTCTCCTGTTTCAAAAGATCTGTACACAAATCAGTTAAAAAGTGCTTGTGTACATTGCAAAACAAAAACATTTAGAGAGATGAAAACCAAGAAAAATGCCTAATAAAAGCATAATCATTAGCAGTTTGTTCAATTANAAATGTAGAGGGGTTACAATAATGGCCCTTAAATTGTATGACTGTTACATTTTTTTTGCCTATTGTTTTGCGTCCAAGTCACGTGACTTTAGAGAGCCCGGCCGTGAGAAAAACATGGCGGACGTTTCTCTACTTTTTAGTGAAAAAAACAATATTTTGAGTTAGTTTCTGCATAAAAATAAGTTTTGATTACATTTTTAGCGAGAAATATATATTTTATTTTCATAATATTCACTCAGTGAATGTACATAATCACTCGCTTGCGCGTTGTTGCAAAGATTTTTCAGATCTCACCAGAATAATGTGAAACTGCTACGTTTTGGCTGCTATGAACAATATTTTGAGTTATTTTCTGCATAAAAATAAGGTTTGATTTCATTTTGACAAGAGTATGTGGAATCTGGGGCCACAGCTATGTTTAGGCGATAGTAGCGTCCATACATTTACATTTACATTAATGCATTTGGCAGATGCTTTTATCCAAAGCGACTTACATTGCATTATACTATACATTTGTATTGGAGTATGTGCAATCCCTGGGATCGAACCCATGACCTTGGCATTGCTAGTGCCATGCTCTAACCTCTGAGCTACAGGAAAGCAACCAAAACGTAGCAGTTTCACATTATTCTGGTGAGATCTGAAAAATATTTGCAACAACGCGCAAGCAAGTGATTATGTACATTCACTGAATGAATATTATGAAAATAAAATATATATTTTTGGCTTAAAATGTAATCAAACCTTATTTTGATGCAGAAAATAAAAATAGTGTCCATAGCAACCAAAACGTAGCAGTTTCACATTATTCTGGCGAGATCTGAAAAATCTTTGCAACAACGCGCAAGCGAGTGATTTATGTACATTCACTGAATGAATATTATGAAAATATAATATATATATTTCTCGCTAAAAATGTAATCAAACCTTATTTTTATGCAGAAACTAACTCAAAATATTGATTTTTTCACTAAAAATTAGAGAAACGTCCGCCATGTTTTTTGTTCTCACGGCCGGGCTCTCTAAAGTCACGTGACTTGGACGCAAAACAATAGGCAAAAAAAATGTAACAGTCATACAATTTAAGGGCCATTATTGTAACCCCTCTACGTTTTGCACTTTGGACCAACGTAGTCAGGATACGTTTTCATATGAGACTGGGTTGGTACATTGCAAAACAAAAACATTTAGAGAGATGAAAACCAAGAAAAATGCCTAATAAAAGCATAATCATTAGCAGTTTGTTCAATTACAGGAGTTATGAGAAGAGCTCCTTCAATGGGACAGTTAATAACAACTTGATAATTAAAGTTCAAAACTGAAAGTTGCTGTTTTTAAAGACTTTCATACTCATTTGGGAACTCACCAGTGTCCAGCTATCAGTCACTGATTCCAAAAGTGTAGTAAAAGGTATGTCATTGCAGTCAGGAGCATGAAATATTGTTAACAATAGTGATAACATGCACTTTCAACAATTTCTGAAGATTTCAAAAGTCAAGTTCCCAACTAAAGGGAACACTAATCACTGGTGACTTCAAACAGACTTCAACCTGTACCAAAGAAATAAAGCCAAAGAGGTTTGTAATAAGTGAATATGGTAATGCTGTTTTCAGAGTTGTTTAACCATCCTCTTGTGTGATATTGATTTTATTTGCAGTTGATTTCATCTAAGGCTGTGTGTAGTCTGTTGTAGTTGTTGTGTTTCTGCTTATCTCTTCTCTTTTTTGTGTTCTTTAGTGATTCTGCTTGTTCAATAATCACTTGTAGAGTGAATCTACTTTAATTCACTATCTGCAACATTGCATCAGTGTTACTTTTACTCTCTATATATTGGGACCCAAATGAAAATTGAGCAGTGTTTGTTTAAAACTGATTTTACTGTGTACCAGTAAACATGTAACCAGCAACATGCATTTTTCTTTATTAAATAATTTATTAAAATGAATTTGGAAAATTGTCTTGGTCTTTATTTAACTATGAATACACACTGAGAACCGTGATATGTAACACATACGCAAGTTTTGTTGTGGTCTTTGCTGAGATCATACCAGCATCCCAAGCTGGTCCCAGCATGCAAAACATACCTTATGCTGGTCCACCAGCACCCCAGCATCCCATGCTGGGATCCAGCAAACTAGCAACCAGCTTTTTTATAGTAAAGAAAAAAAAAAAGGATCTTCAGATTATTAAAATATTTTGAAGAACCCAAAATGGTTCTTCTGTGGAATCATTGCGAAAACTTTTTAAAGAGTGATCTCCTTGAAGAAATGCTGATAAAAAACAAAACAAAAACAAACAAACAAACAGAAAAAGTGTAAACAACAACAATGGATATGCAATTTTAAAGAAGTATTAGTTAAGAAAAGTCAGTATTAGTTGAGCATTAGTAGACTGCTAGGGTTAGGGTTAGAAGAGTAAGTTGACACGTAGTTGCAAAGTTACTCATAGTCAGTTGAATGTCTGTTATCAGATATTAAGCAGACAGACTACTAATACTCTACTAATACTCTAATGACAGTTAATTGATATGTAGGTGCAACATTACTTATAGTCAACAGAATGTCTAAAGAGGACCATCGAAATAAAGTGTGAGCTGCCCTCACTTTAAAGGCCCAACACTCAGAGGCCCCAGGGTACGGGCCTCATTGGCCCAGTCCGTAATCCACTCTTGATTAAATCTAGATTAGATGCCTGCTAGAAGATGAAATAGATTTATCTTTGTTGTTTAATGCGGTATGGTAAGAACTCAATGTCGCGTTTTCTTTCAGTAAGTTGTGGGTTGTCAATTTTGTTTGTTTGGCTAATGCTATAGCACTGTCCCCCCAGGCCCAATTTAATTAAGTCTTGATAATCTTATCAATCTGTCAGTGCTGTATTGAACCAACCAATTGGTGCCCTAATAGAGAGAGGCTTGGTTTACGAATCATTGCTTTAGTTTGCGTCATACCCTCCGTCTGTGAGATTGTTATATAAAGTTGTAATGCCACTTGTCCAAATATTAATACTACAGGGGCACACACATCCCCTGTGGGTGAAAACCAAATTAGCAGGGAACACCGAGCAGGCTGGCTACCCTGTTTCATGACCTGGTCCACTTGCAAACACTGCAGGCGGAGGCGGCGTTTGGCAGGTTATAAATGACTTCTCAAAAAGACCTTGACACAGGTTGCTATTGCTGCACGGTGATAACGCCAACTTATCTGCCGGCTTACATTGACAAACCTGTGAGATGAATATGCAACATCCTCATTACACGCACACTTTATTTCATGAGGGACGTCTGGGATGCTCTCGCTCTCCTCCTGTCTTTTTTTAACCTGCTATCAGAGTGTACCTAATTTGAGCATAGAGAATAGGAAAGCTGTGCTCAGTTATGACCCTATTACTAAGAGCCATATTTTCTCATTCAGCCTGTTTGTGCCTCTGTGTCAAGCCATTAAAGTGAAACAGAGCTAATGCATGTGAGTTGCAACAGTGTTGCAAGACAGATAAGCTTGGGCACACTGTAAAATGCTAGAAATATAGCCGTACTATACAGTGACCATCTGTTTTTTTCAACGGCCTTGGTTCTGGAAGTCTTTTTCCCATTTATTTCTCTATAGGGATTTCTAAAAAGTCTTCAATAAAGAGCTGTGAATCAAACCAACCAGCTCTGAATGAATCACAACATTACAAACTTTGATATGAAGCAACAAAGTATTTGAAAATCTGAAAGAAAAAAAGAAAAAAAAAAAGTTTGTACGTTTGGCATCTTTTAGTGATATTGACACCTGGAACACCTAGTAAATGGGTCTATGATTTTGACCCACAACACTTCAGGAGGATGGGTAGTGTAGTTCTGAATTAGGATTTTAGCTATTAAACACACTTTTTTTTTTATCCCTGTAAAGAATTATGAATAAATAAATACATACAATAATTGAACTCTCTGAAATACTTTACCGTTCAAAAGGATCACGTGACACTGACGACTGGAGTAATGATGCTGAAAATTAGTAAATATTAGTTGCTTCTACAGAAGCATAATATCATTTAAGACTACCCTACAGGTTTATATGATTAAAAACATATCTCTACGGAGAAAGTGAATGGGATTGTTCCTGTAGCTCAAACAGTATTGAGTAATAATTGAGCATTAGTGATGCCATATTGTGGGTTTGGTTCTCAGGGAATGCATGAACGGATAAAAATGTATATCTTGAATGTGCTGTAAGCTGTCTTGGATAAAAACATCTGCTAAACCCATGAATTTAAATGTTCTGAAGCCCTTCTTTTGCTCAATACTTAGCACTACACTACGCCATTTCTACTAAATGTGTATGTAATGTTATGGTGAAATACGCTACAATATACAGTAACACTGGCATGTTTTAAGTGGAAAAAGAACTTCCTGCTGAGAGACCGGGCTTTGATTCTCATGTGTGTTGATACTGACGTGCATGTGTGTGCAATCATTGTGGCAGCACTCGAGAAATGCAATATGGCTCCAAGTCAAGACATTTAAACCGAACTGCTCCATTAAACAGTTGGAGTCGATGTTATGGTCTGAAAGTAATTCACACTTTGCCTTTCAGACACCTCGTGCTCCACACATCTTATTTTTAGGGCTGAATGTGGCAGAGAAAGACATAGTTCTCGTTCTCAAGTGGCGGGTCGCAGATCTGTTCGGACAGAAAGGAAAAAAATCTGTGTGAAAAATACAATTACTCATTAGACAGTTACTCATTTGATGTCCAATACAAGATTTTGTTCCTAAAGAAAAAACATTCAAGATTCACTGTTTTAAACTTTAAGTAACTATTATCACCACCACCATATTCCAGGTTTCATATAAGCTACACTAAAATAATCTCAGTTCGAATCTCTTTGCATAAAGAGTGAAAAAAATAAGTAATGGAAAAAATAAAATAAAAATGAGGTGTTATCGTAAATGAAAAATATGAATGTAATAAAAAAAATACTGTTATTTGAGGGTCTTATCTACAGTTTTGTGCAAATGCTCCACATATAGCTTATTTCAGATTCCCTTTACTGCAAAGCTTTTGTATGACCTGGAAAATCAGAGGGAAAGGTGGCAAGTACAGCAGAAGCGGATGAAAGGTACGTATACCTAGCACTTATTACAAATTCTGTCTCAAAGCCAATGAAAGAGCACAATAGGGATTTGAAACTTTCTGTCATCAGTATGAATAAAACTTGGCGTGATACTGGCTGGCTGTGCGGAAAATGAGAAGATGTGAAGACTGTGAGGAAACCGACCTACATCAGGAACCACAAATGCAAATTTGGGTAAAGAAAAATAAGGCCAACTACTGTATTTACCCAAACCACAGTAACCATACTCCCGTCACTATCAACACTCTCTCTTCTAAAAATGTACTAGTTGTTGTACAATAACCACAGTTACCAATTGCTATATTTGCACAGTAACCACAGGTAAAACTATAGATAGTTCCTCATTGTTGGTTTAACATCAACATGCATGAATGAGCATAAACAAGCCATTTAACTTTGAATATATGACACATTTTTAGCATATTTTATTTATTCTAGCTTTTGGGAATTTATTAGATTGAGAAGAATGTATTTCATACCAGAATGGGATCAGTTCTGAATGTTAGTTTGTACTCTTGAGGGGGCGTTTTGCCCGTTTTGAACCCTTCCAAGTTCCAAAAGGTAACAAAATATGCTATATTTTATTATTTTATTCTGTTATTAAAATATAAGTAGAGTTTTATACCTACTATTATACCTACTATTTTGTACTTACGGTTAGAAATTAAACCATGTTAGATATAGATCCGGGTCGCTGAAGACCCAAATATGTAATAACGATTGGCGAAACATGCATTTAAGGGTTAATACTTTAAAACATTACTGTAACACAGTTCGTAAGTACGGGAAGAAGGAGGCGGGAACCGGCGAACGTTCAATGAAACTTTAATTCAAAATAAACACAGAACAAAACGAAAGTAATGCCGGCAGACCCTCGCGGACGTCTGCCGGCCACACAAACATAATAAAACATAAAATAAAGTCCAGGCCTGGTCCTCTCTCGTCCGTTCACTGTCGTCGCTCCTCCTTTTATGCCTCCGGAGCTCCTCCGTGAGGGACTCGAGGCCGGTGCGCCTCACAGGTGACGATCATTAACACTCGCGTCACCGGCCTCGCGCCGTTCCCTCACGGCTCTCGCCCGCCCTGCTCGCCACAATTACATTTTTATAACATACACTGATAAATTCTGATGAATTCAACGATGCCATTCAATGTTGTTCATGATGAATTAAGGTTATTTTTTTTCCTATAAGTCAAATTGTAAAACAGTATCATAAACACATTTGGACACTGTAGTTCCCTAACTAATGATGATGTATGAATCAAAAACACGTAATACCATAGATTTTTTTTTTTTTTTTTTTAAGTTACTCCTGGTTTCATAATGTTCAGAGAACATTCAAATGTAACGTTCCCATAATGTTTGCAAAATTAACCAAGACAAATTTCTTTAAAACATTATAAAAACCTAGACATTTTGAATGTTCAGAGAACATTCAGACATAATATTGGTTTCACTTTATTTTGATGGTCTCTTTAACTCATTCTGTAGACTATAAGTAACGCTGCACCTATATGTCTACTAGAGAGTTAGTAGACTGGTAGGGTTAGGGTTAGAACAAGTTGACATGTCTGTTGGAGGACCATCACATTAAAGTGTTAGCAGATATTAAGCAGACACTTTACTAATAAAATGAGAGTTAGTTGACTTGTAGTTGCAAAGATGTTAGCAAAATGTTCTCAGAACATATTCTTGTTAGCTGGGTTTACTTTGGCAGCAAGGGCTTTTGTATAGTTAACATTACCTTAGGTTTCACAGCAATAGCATCACTAAACCCTTTTTACTATGGCATGAGCCACAATTAAGTACCGCTGTGCCCCAGTAAAATGTTACTATTAAATACTTGTCTGATGGTGGGGATTACCGTATGCCTACCTGATAATCATTTTCCCTGCTTGACACATGAACTGTTACTACAGTAAATCCATGGACACAAGGACTGAATTGCAGAGCTGCCATTTCACCTTGGCTTCATTATTTCAAGATGGACTAACATAATTACAAGATCTGTCTAAATTTCTAAATTAGTCTTTCCAAATGCACTTCTGTCAAATGAAAATATGATAAAAAGAGATTTTGCTACAATAGTGTCTTGTGTTGGAAAGAAAAAAGCCACTGTGCTTTAATAAAGTTGTTAGCCACATTTACAGATATAAAGGCATTGAAAGAAAAGCAGATTGCTTTTATTGCTCCTCATTGTTGCCAGTAACTGAAATGACCTCACTAAATGCATTTCTGAACGGTGCGCTGGCTTACTGATTTGAAATTGATCAAAATAATGGGACAAAACAAAGAAGAGCTTTTATGAGGCTTGATACTTTTGTTTGGATGGATATATAAGAAGTAATTACAATGTTTCTGATATTGACTAGTGATATTCTCTTACTGACAAAGACAGGTACGGTTTTGCAAACAGAATTCATGAAATGTCAGGGGTTAAAGGCTTTGAGCCTCAAATCGAAACTGCATTTGCTGCTTGTTCAAACTGTGGCTATATAGCTTACATTAATGCCTGACAATATGAGGTTTTGAGAAAGATGATTTCTCATAGGCTTCAAGTAAGCCTTGGGTCAGATTTCACGGTAACATTTGGCCAATCCTAGTGAAAAAAGTATACTTTATTGTATTTTAAATATATTCCCTTTTTCTATAGTACATTGCAAATATCCTAAAAATTTTTTTACTATCTTTAAATATATAAAAAGTATATTAGCATCATATTTTCACAATACAACTTTTAACACACTTTAAAATAATTGTACTTTAGTATATTTTCTAAAAAATATATTTTAGAAAAATATACTTGAAGTGAAAGTTAAGTTTATTTTTTAAAAGTGTATTTATTTGCACTTTATAAAAATATATTTGAGGTATATTTTAACTGTGTGCTGAAAATGATCATTGTAACAATGCACTGAAAGTATATTTAAAAAATAGATTATTTAATATCCTGAAGTTGTAGTGTATTTAAGTATATTTTTTAAGTTTACTTTTTCATCCTTGGAATTCATAGACATTTTTATTTTCATTTTTAAAATTGTATTACTTGTGCTTATTTATTTCAGTATGATTAACTCATTAAAAGCCCATTTTTTATATGCAGTGTAGCCTACAATTTCCAAATATGTGTAAATATGTTTAATAAGTTTACACTGGCAGAATCATTTTACAATCGTACACACAAATCTATGTTAAACAACACACCAGCAGCACAAGTAACGTTACAAGCGAAAAAAATATGTTGAGTGGTTGAACTTGAGACTTATCGGAATTCAAATGTCTCTTCAACTTGGTCTGTGACCAATCAGATTTTGTTGCTCACTGCCTTAAGCCAATCAGAGCTGCTGACGTCACGGTACTCGTCTGAATCCTTTCAGGTGAAGTATAATGTCGCAAAGTATAATTTATTTAATAAAACACTGAAAGCGCAATACATCGCTCAATCTTGGGAATTCTGACCAGTTCAATCAAGTGACATCGCAGCCTGACCTTGATGGCGACGACAACCGGCTAGGAATTTAATGGCCTACGCGATCCTGAAAGAACCGAAGAAAAGTGCTGCTGTTTGGAGGTAAGTTGTAGTCTACCAGTTAACAAACTTTTTTTTTTTTTTTTGCTTTAACAAAAGGAGAGCGAGATTTCAGCTTGATATCTCCTTTTTGAGTTTGTGTGCGGTGGTTTATGGCACATGTTTGTATGATTGGTCAAGTCGGCCCGTATTCTGTGCGATATTAATTCATAAAGAGTTGTATGCTTGACTATGTACCGAAAACAATATCGACATGCCATACTGATACAGTTCCCTGCTGCTAATCCTCATTTACTGTTCAAAAATTGTATTGGTTCAATGTAGGATTTAGACAGACTTTTGTAACGTGAATAAAAAGTTGAACATGCTGTCTGAACTTATGTCTTTTGTATATTCTGTTAACAGATGCTGTTCTTCACGAGTTTCTGCGGTCATTGCCTCTGTGTAAGCGGCCATCAGACACAATAATGAGAAGCTCATCAGAAAATGGAATATAATGTGTAATTCATATTTGTGTATAGAGGGTCACCATTGGTCCAATATTTTTCTTTAATGAAAAACATGGTAAGTTTTGCTGAAACCATGTTAAGTTTAAATAAAAACCATTGGATTTGTTAATGAAATATGTCTCTTCATTAGTGATGTTGTTACATTTTATTTATTTTAATGGCCTTGAAAACAAATGCATTCAACTTTGGGAAAATGTCCCCTAAATAATTCATTAAACGGTATTTAAATGGTAGCACAATTATAATACTGTATTGTGTGAGATTATGTAATTCAAAGTACAGTAGTCAACATTTGATGTGGATCAAAAAGTTCAGCAAAGTTCTCCTAAGAAGAACGTTTTAGGACAACTTTGATTAAATGTTTTGATCCACTTCAAATGTTGACTATATTATACTAAGTATAAGTATTAACAAAGTGTATTGTTATTGACTGCAAAGTGTGTAATTTTTAGTATTTGGAATAAGCCAAAGGTACTGAGCATGCAGTATATACTATTACCTGTAAAATAATATATTCATAGTGCTTGTGTGTTCGGAAGACACTCGTAATTAATTTGTAATGTACTTAAATCACAAATAAAGTATACTTATAACACAAAGTATATTTATGACACAAATAAAATATACTTATAACACAAATCAAGTACACTTTAATATCTCTAATCAAGCATGAAATTAGTCCCTACACAGGCGTATACTTAAAGTGTACTAAGTATACTTGAAGTTGTACCAATTTAGCACACAAAAGTACACTAAATATACTTAAAGTTGTTAATTACAACTAAAATATTCTTAGTACAAAATTAGTTGTTTCAAAATAACACACTTTAAGTTAACTAATCATTAACACATTTGAAATATACTGATAATTAGTCTGACTGCAAGTATACTTAGCATACTTTTTTTTCACTAGGGAATGCATGTGACTGTATTAACATTTCATGACTTGTGGAATTAGGACATGTGTATGCGTACAGTGACCTCAGAAATTATTTGGACACTTGAGCCACATGTAAAAAATTTATACATTTATCAAACCAACGCTGCATCTGAAATATAGTATACATGTAGTATATAACATATATAGTATAAATATAGTATACTATACATTGTATAGTAGGTACTGCTTTTGGTTTGAAACTTATGGCTCGTTTCCACTGAGCGGTACGGTTCGGTTCGGTTCGGTACAGTACGGTACGCAATTTTTGCCGTTTCCATTGTCAAAAGTTGTGAATGGTACCCTAATTCCGAACCGTACCATACCACTTTTTTGGGACCCTTTCGTTGGGGTAACAAGCACAACAGTACCGTACCAAAAGGGTGGAGCTACACTCTGCAGGACGTTGATTGGTTGACAGAGAATCATCACTTGCGTGTGCTACAAGGGGAATGACAACACAAGAGGCGCCACACACAAATGTGGTTCAGGCAAATTCATGAGACCAAAGATTGCCCATTATACACAAGATGAATGATATCTCTTTTTTAACCACTACAGAGACATCTGAGCCAGCGGCGAATGTCAGAAGGACTAGCCGAGGTACAGCTGCTCTCGGCTGGGTACATTAGCACCAGGTGATTGCCTGGATCTCATAACTCCGACAACGTCAGATCAAATTTTCAAATAGGGTCTATCTTTATAAAAAAACACAGATTTGAGCTTTAAACAACTACATTCTCGCCTGAAAAACTTTTAAAACTACATTTCATGACACAATAAAATCGTTTTTAAATTACGTGGGTCTTCTCCGCTTGCTGGTAGGTGCTGCTGCATAGACGTCTGAACTTTGCGTACTTGGTATTCTGAAACGGCAAATGTTGGTGTGCAGCAAGCAAAGCTTGTCTTCTTCTTGTGACAGACAGCCTCAAGCCGAGAAGCAAGAACAAGATCTGCTGTATGTCCTCCATTGTTGTTTACTGTGTCGTTTTCTTCTTTGCACTAGAATGACGGCGATCACTACTTTCCGGCTACACCACCCCTATCAAGTAAGGGTACTGTTGGCGGTGGAAATGCAAGCCTGATCAAGGTGTACCGTTCCGAACCGTACCGTACCGAACTGTACTGAACCGAACCATACCGCTCAGTGGAAACGAGGCATTAGCGTCAGTAGCGTCGCTTCACTGCCAGTCACAAATCCTCTTCTGTGGCCTCATGGGATAGTTAAGTGTCCATCGAATGCAGACTTCAGAGTCTTGGTGGAAGAAGTAAGTCATCCAGGTACCTTTCACCATACTGTTTTTCAAATATTACATAGTTGGGTAGTACTATATTTTGGACGCAGCACAAGTGACATCTGGTGTTTTGGTGTTGTTGGTGTTGTAATTATGTGTAAACTCGTAATTTTCGGAGAGCTACGACTTGTACCACGTGCCCGCTGTACCACCTGACCACTGCAGATATAAGATGTGTTCCACTCGAAGCGGTGCTGTGGAGACCGATCGGTGTATGACATCAAAGTACTGCAAGAGTGATTTGGAAAGCATAAGGAGCTTTATTTACAGTAATTATGTCTTGTCGAGAACGCTGCATAAGTTCTCCTCAAGTCCTCACAGGTGTCCTATCAGGGTAACCACAGGTGTAGTTAATCACAGTAAGTTTTTTTATAATTTTTTTCAACCCAAAAAACCTTTATGTGCAGTGTAGCGAGGTCAGTAGATCAGGGAAGAAGGAGGCGGGAACCGGCAAACGTTCAATGTACTTATCATATATTAAACAAACAACAAAACTAAAGTAAAAGTGTCAGCCCCTCGTGGATGACTGCTGGACACATATAATCAAAACATAAAGTAAAGTCCAGGCCTGGTCCCCCCTGGTCCTTCACTGTCGTTGCTCCTCCTTTTATTCTTCAAAGCTCCTCTGTGAGATACAGAGGCCGTTCTCATGGCCCTCAGCCTCGTCCTGCTTGCCACATACCCCCATCGCCCCTTGCAGGCCGGGGGGTACCCACGAGACTGCACTCTTCTCCCTACCTCTGGGGAGACCTGTCATGGCAGCCGCAGCACCTGGAAGCATCAGGAGAGCAGAAACAAGAGTGGGGGAAGAGGAAAAAAAAATCTTGGTCCGATTCCCATGCCGGTGGTGCTTGATAGCCCTCGATAAACGGCTTGACACTCGGCTCAAACGGCTCCTCCGGGTTCGGGCAGCTGGCAGGAGTCCCCCGTTCCCTGCTCCTCCCCATCATGGTGGACGGCAGCAGGCTCCTGCCCATGCCGAATGGCGATGACTCCTCCACTCCCTCACGGACTGCAGCCGCCCCTCCATGGCGGCAAACTCTGCACAGCCATGCTCGATGGCACCGCAGATTCCCAACAGCGGCGAGGACTCTATGACAGCGCGTTCCACCTTCCTCCTGGGTTTCGGCACCAAAGTAGCAAGGTTAGTAGGTCAGGGAAGAAGGAGGCGGGAACCAGCAAGCGTTCAATGTACTTTAATCATATATTAAACAAACAACAAAATGAAAGTAAAACTGTCAGCCCCTCGCAGACGACTGCAGCACAAACATAAACAAAAAAGAAAGTAAACTCCAGGCCTGGTCCTCTCTCGTCCTTCACTGTCCTCCTTTTATGCTTCCGAGCTCCTCCATGAGATACGAGACCGGTTGTGGCTCGCAGGTGGAGCTCATTATCAATTATGCCACCGGCCTCTTCCTGCTTGCCACATGCAGGTTTTCTTAATGCAGGGTGAAATTGCTGCTAGTCCAGATTGAATGAAGGCTACTGGTTGTCTGGTCACAACAATGATACCTGACCCTGAAATTATCTTCCAAATCATTTTCTTTAGTCTTAAAAATAGACTTACATGCTTATCAAAATATTAAAATTAATTATTATAATTAAACGAGGCCACTATAAAATATCCAGTCAGTGTCAGGATATACAAACTGAGTTAATCCAAACAAACTTTGTCACACAGCGAGTGCAGGAGCAAACAGGTGAGTAAATGCAAATTAGTGCAAGATAGGAATGCTGGCATAAATATTAATCAAAGTCTGGATGGAATGCCGATTAGACTGATGGAGCACAGTAGTATAAACACACTTTGAGAAATACGAGGGATATAACAGGTGAGTACACTGGAGATTTCACAGGAACAAGAGTTCGACTGGAGATCGTGTTAATGGGTTCTTGTTCAAGTCCAGACAAATGACTGAACTGAGATGTGTGCTTTTATGTGGTGGTTGAAGAGGTGAGTTGATTGATGAAAGGAGCCTGTGATCAGAACTCTGGTTATTAGGAACGTTTAGTGGTGGTGGTGGTGAGAGAGTCTGATGAATTCATGACAGTCAGCAAGTCCTCAGGCAAATCTCTGGCAAATCATGTAGGAAGTCATTGACATGTCACACAGCAACAAAGCAGCCCTCCCTAATACTCATGTTCAATAATGGAATAAGCTAGAAAGTTGCCAGTGTAATAGACTGGAGAGTTGAAAGTTGACTAATGCAGTAACATAGTAACATTATTCCACTTGTTACTTGTAGTTACTGTAGTAATAACTATGAAGTATACATAATTGCATGGAACCACAAACCAAACCCTCATCCCTATAGTAAGTACATGTAGTTAATTACTATAACTTGGTACTTAAATGTATAATTACACTGTAACACAAACACCTTAAAATAAAGTGTAACCAAATTATCAAACTTGAAAATTTACTATACTATAATATATAATTAACGTCTATATAACAATTAAATATGAATAAATTTGCCTTTTTTTATTTTTATTTTATTTTTTATAAACACAGGGTTTCCCAAACTGCAGGTCGAAGGGAATGGTGGAAGGTTTGTGAATTGATGATAAGCTAATAATTATTAAATTATAAAATGTTAAATTAAAATACATAATTTCAAAAAATAAGTAAATAAATAAAATAAAACTTTAAAGATTAAATATTTTATTTGTT
>RJVU01036043.1:7487688-7499975 GCA_003731715.1 Anabarilius grahami | reverse complement strand
GCAATGATGTGGAAGTTTCAAATTTCAATATTTTATTCAGAATACAACATAGATGACATATCAAATGTTTAAACTGAGAAAATGTATCATTTTAAGGGAAAAATAAGTTGATTTTAAATTTCATGGCATCCACACATGTTTCCGAACATGGCCTTGTCCACACAGGACAAGGCCATGTTTACCACTGTGTGGCATACCCTCTTCTTTTTATAACAGTCTGCAAACGTCTGGGGACTGAGAAGACAAGCTGCTCAAGTTTAGGAATATGAATGTTGTCCCATTCTTGTCTAATACAGGCTTCTAGTTGGTCAACTGTCTTAGGTCTTCTTTGTCGCATCTTCCTCTTTATGATGCGGCAAATGTTTTCTATGGGTGAAAGATCTTGACTGCAGGCTGGCCATTTCAGTACCCGGATCCTTCTTCTACGCAGCCATGATGTTGTAATTGATGCAGTATGTGGTCTGGCATTGTCATGTTGGAAAATGCAAGGTCTTCCCTGAAAGAGACGACGTCTGGATGGGAGCATATGTTGTTCTAGAACTTGGATATACCTTTCAGCATTGATAGTGCCTTTCCAGATGTTTAAGCTGCCCATGCCACACGCACTCATGCAACCCCATACCATCAGAGACGCAGGCTTCTGAACTGAGCGGTGATAACAACTTGGGTTGTCCTTGTCTTCTTTAGTCCGGATGACATGGCGTCCCAGTTTTCCAAAAAGAACTTCAAATTTTGATTCTTCTGACCACAGAACAGTTTTCCACTTTGCCACAGTACATTTTAAATGAGCCTTGGCTCCGGTGGATTGTGTTCACCGACAATGTTTTCTGGAAGTATTCCTGAGCCCATGTTGTGATTTTCATTACAGTAGCATTCCTGTATGTGATGCAGTGCCATCTAAGGGCCCGAAGATCACGGGCATCCAGTATGGTTTTCCGGCCTTGACCTTTAAGCACCCAATTGTTCCAGATTCTCTGAATCTTTGAATGATATTATGCACTGTAGATGATGATAACTTCAAACTCTTTGCAATTTTTCTCTGAGAAACTCCTTTCTGATATTGCTCCACTATTTTTCGCCGCAGCATTGGGGGAATTGGTGATCCTCTGCCCATCTTGACTTCTGAGAGACACTGCCACTCTAAGAGGCTCTTTTTATACCCAATCATGTTGCCAATTGACCTAATAAGTTGCAAATTGGTCCTCCAGCTGTTCCTTATATGTACATTTAACTTTTCCGGCCTCTTATTGCTACCTGTCCCAACTTTTTTGGAATGTTTAGCTCTCATGAAATCCAAAGTGAGCCAATATTTGGCATGACATTTCAAAATGTCTCACTTTCAACATTTGATATATTTTATTCATAACAGAATATAGATAACATAAGTTTATGAGATTTGTAAATTATTGCATTCCTTTTTTATTCACAATTTGTACAGTGTCCCAACTTTTTTGGAATCGGGTTTGTACTTTTTTTCTCAGAATTGTGAGAAAAAAAGTCGCAATTAAATTTATTTTATTTATTTATTTATTTTTGTGGCAGAACCTGATTTGCTCAAATTATTATACAAATGATTTATAATAAGATCATGAAAAATAGTTCATATGCTTTCTGGTTGCTCTGAAACATACAGCTGTCTTATGGTCTTGTGTGTGAGCTAATGTCCCTCCTTTCATTATTTATTCAGGCTGTCATTGCTGACGAGTCCCCCACTATGCCTAGCTTTGTTAGCTTGCCATCCCCAAACATTTCTCTTTTTGTGTTCGCTGGAGATATTTCACATCTGTTCCACTGTCAGAGCAGCATATAATGACTGTTTGCCTTCAACCTTATTTCACCTGTGGCTTAGGGGAACAAAAAAACATCCTGTGGTTGATGTTGTTTTATTTAATCATCAGATTCTCATTTGCATTCTAGCTCTATTTTCTATGCTGAGAAGGCGTCAAAAATAGATAAATATTCCTCATATGCTGGATCATTGTCATTCTTATTATCTTATAATGGCCTATTTATATTTTCTTTTACAGGGCCTTAGGGATAAACTAAGGATGAGAGAGTTGTCATGAATTTTATCTGGTTACAATGCCAAGCACTGACAGAACAACACACATCATTCACCGCAACAGAACAAAACTTCAGTGATTTTGCAAAGATTATGGCACGTCAGCAAATAGGGAGTTGCTCCGAACAAAGAAACTTCAACTACTCAATAATTTTGTAGCTTAAAGAAAAACTCACATTTTCCCTTGATATGCATATGAAAGTGTGTTGTCTAACAGAGTTTTGCTGTTTTATGACAGCTCGCTGCTGCAGAGGATTATTCTGCCATGGAAACAAAGGAAACAAAGCATTTCAAAGTGGATATGACATGATGTCTGGTTTGCTCCATCATCCCATTTGGGACAACAACAGACACTATAGCTTACCTACAGTTCTGTCTGTTGGCTTAGCATCCGTATTGGAGAAACTAGCTTTGCCAAGTCTACAAGTCAACCACAGTCAAGTTATTCTTTTTAAAAAGCTAGCTGACACACAAAGTAGGCTACTAAATATAATTTTATTCTTGGCATCAAATAATATCTGAGAAGTTAGACTTTTAAAGGTAACGAAACACAGTGAATGATGCAAAATAGGCCTCCCTTACAGAACCAAGCTGAGTCAGAGTATAAATTAGATGCACATTTTTAATTTGTAAGAAGAATTGGTCTAAAATATGGAAAGCCTGCTCATATATAGTAACAATTACTCAGAGGAGGCTGTATATGTGCTCATTTGGGTCCACTTAAATGTCTTTATTAAAGAAATTCAGAGCAAAACACACACTCAACAATATTTCTTCCACTTGGATCCCAAGAACGCCGTTGATTAGATCCTGAGACTCAGCAGTGCATTCTTGTGCTAATGCTTTTATTCTGCCTTTTTTTAAACTTTGAAACAAAAGTTTGTTTAGCCATGCATTAATCAAATACAGAAGAGGTCTAAAGGACAATAGACTTACTGCACTGGCACCTAATTAACTTTGATGTCTATATATATATATATATATATATAATACTCTTATAGAACATCACCTTGATCCATGTGATTTTGGCTGCATTGTTGCCAAATCCCCAATCTATTCAACGCATAATGAGGTTGGAAGACGTTTAAATAGGTAATGTGGGTGGGAATGTGCTGTGTGCTGCTTAAGGAAGTCTTCAAGTCTACTGATAATGCACTCAGCCACAGGGCAGGTATTTCTCATCCCCTGTCAGCACAGACCGCTTGACAGAGAGAGAAGGGGGTCTTGCGTGTCACCCACTGGATAATGACTTTTAAAAAGCCTACTGAAGATCAATTTAATTTGACTCAAGAATGGAAGGAAGTCCGAAGTCTGTTGAAGTGCTTCATTTTGCAGTGCATACAAAATTTGCAAAGACTGATGCATTCATGCTTAGTAGCTGGCTCGCTCAGGAAGAGAGGACGAGATTCAGGGTGGATTCTAGTGGTTTGCAGTGATGTAATTGGTGTTTGTTAACACCAAAATGTGATGTATGTGATGTTATTTTTAATCAAACAATTTGAATGGATCAAACAAAAAGTGATTCAGATGAATAAAATGAAAGTGAAAGTGAAGTGACATGTGGCCAAGTATGGTGACCCATACTCGGAACACACAGCAGTGAACACACACACGGAGCAGTGGGCAGCCATTGCTGCGGCACCCGGGGAGCAGTTGGGGGTACGGTGCCTTGCTCAAGGGTCTCACCTCAGTCGTGGTATTGAGGGTGGGGAGAGCGCTGGACATTCACTCCCCTCACCGACAATCCCTGCCGGACCTGAGACTCGAACCCATGACCTTTGGGTTACAAGTCCGACTCTCTATCCATTAGGCCACGACTGCCCCTTAAGATTCAATAGAAGCGAAGCTACTGGGATGAATCCCTAGTAAATGTATCTGTTCAAGGTGGATAATAGCTCTGATCATTTGGCCTTGGAAGAATTTGATGAGAAATGTTTGAGTTCATATTGAGACTTTTGACTGCAGATGTCACTGTTTCTACTCCTCATGACGGACTGGAACAAACCAGTATCCAATTATACCTCAAATCACGAGGTGTCCAATTATAGGAAGTGAATACTTGGACAACATTTATGATACTTTTATAGTGTTTTGTTGTCATTTTCTGGAGCACCGCAGACTCAGTTCCCATTCACTTTCAATATATGGAAAAGAACAGTCAGGATATTGTTTAAAAAGTCAAATTTTAAACACCACAAAAAAAAAAAAGAGAGAGAGTCATTTGGTTTTGGAATGACATGAAGGAGAGAAATGATGGCAGGAATTTCAAACATTTTGGCACAAGCTTTTTTTTCATTGTCGTCATTTTATATTATTGTTTATATATTATTAGATATAGTTAACCAGCGATAAAGCATGGATGCACTTTTGCATGGGTTAACACAGTTACCGATTTATTCTAATTTGAGACATTTTCCAATTAAAGACAATTTTAAGAAAATAAAATATGTCTAAGGGTGCTGTCCCATTTACCATTGCTCTGTGAAATTTTGCAGGCGAAATCCAAAAATTTCAATAGAATCTTCACGACTGGGAGTTTTGTATGCAAATTTCGCTTGTGTTCTAATTGCACACACAAATTAGCCTAGTTGACCAACTGAAAGCTGCTTGGTTTGAAAGAGAGCGGTGTGGCAAGGGGGGCGTGGTTCAGCGAAGTCTNGTCCCATTTACCATTGCTCTGTGAAATTTTGCAGGCGAAATCCAAAAATTTCAATAGAATCTTCACGACTGGGAGTTTTGTATGCAAATTTCGCTTGTGTTCTAATTGCACACACAAATTAGCCTAGTTGACCAACTGAAAGCTGCTTGGTTTGAAAGAGAGCTTTTCTTCAACTAGACTTACGCTTACGTCTCACGTCTTTTGCAGCATCTCGTGCATGACTCGGCATTCTAAAATTGTGTCGCTTAAGTTAAAAGAAATTAGTCTTTAAAAAAAAACAAAAAAAAAACATCTCTACTGTTTTTGTAGTGGCCTCATTCTACTGACTTGTGTCTCACATTTTTAACAGCAAAAACGTGTTCTGTGTCAGCCGGCCCGAAACCTAAAAACACTAAAATATTTTTTTCTTGCCAACCAAATGACTAAAAGATAAGAATGTTTCAGGGATGTTAGCATTTCAGTGACAAGATGCCAAAAGCCACCTGCAGAATCATTGAAATGTGTATGTCTGCAGTATGTCTGTTTTTCAATAAATTTCAATTTAAAAAAATACTACACTTGTACTTTATATGTTGCCAAGAACTGTATCTATCAGATTCAAATGAAGGCACAAATATGTGCGTATTCAATATATATTGATCATCAACAGCGAACTGTTTCCATAGCTAAATGAATCATTTTGATAATAGCCTACAACTCTAGAGAATGCGCACAATACTTGGTAAAACATGGAGTACAATGTTCCGCTGTATTGGAACAAAGTGATTTTGTGACATTTACTTTATCTCATATATTATTTATTTATTTATTCATGCTGGCAATGTCACATAGGCTATTGAAACTCTCAGCTTCTGTTTACTTTAGTCACATTGACGTTTTTTTTTTCACAAATATCAAGATATTCAATGTGAGGCACTAAAAAAATGTGCTGGATTACAATATGTTTGTGAAAACTAAGAGAAAGGAGAGGGTAGTTATTATTTCTGATGGAGCTATTCATATTGTTTTGAGAGACTCGCTGTCCTTTGACTTTGCTAGTGAGCAAACACTGAGAAAATCCTAGCAACAGCTCACATTTTGTTCAGAAAATGTAAAACTGTAATTTGTTATGCGGTCTAATTGCACAATGTTTTCATGTGATTGGCACTAGAGTTCCGGTGTTGCTATTGTACATCCAAACCGCTGGCCTTTTTCTTGGATCTCCAATACACTGTATTTATCTGGTCCTCTGAGATAATCAATCTCCACAGGCTCTAAAACTCTCACACAGACACACTCACACTCAGCATGATGCCAAGTGCAAAACAGATTAAAAGGCAAAAAGGCTTTTCCCAGCACCAGAAATCAACTCAACAAGCTTGGGTTTCTTTTGTGTTAGAATAAACTCAGCTTTCTTAAATGACATGATATGGACACCACTTGGTAACACTAGAGTGGTGATAATAATCATGTCTGGCTGCAAAATGAATCAATGAAGAATGTCTGGGTCATGATTAACCCCAGAATAAAAAAAAAAAATAAATAAAAAAAACAAGAAGCTTCTGTGCATTGTCACTTGACAAATTTTCCCCATTCAAAAATATAATAATACACTACTGCTCAACAGTTTGAGGTTGGTTAGGTTAAATGTTTTTGAAAGAAGCTCACCAAGGCTGCATTCAGCATGCACTCAAAGCAGTGCTTGAAGTTTAATGTGCACAGAAGCAAATATATGCTAATGATCAATTACAAAGTCTAATATGGTCTTGTAAATTATACTATTGGCAATGAAATATCATTTACAAGGCACAATTGTGTTTACTTTATGAAATCCATAAAGCCCTGATCACCTGCTAGGCAAATTGAAATATTGTAGGCACGCCACTACAATAGCGCACAGTGCACGAGAATAAAAGCTGGAACTTTTGTCGAATTTGTCTTCGGAACTGATATTTCCAACAGCGGAAAAAAAGAAAAAAAAACTTTTGCTGAGAAGTAAAAATTCCTGCTTGGTCAGCACTGCACACATATATGAGAACTTTCTAAATCTATGAGCAAGGGAGCAGCATAACCTCTGTAAAATAAGAACAAAGAGCTGGAAGTCTGATCTCCCCCCTGAGCTCACGCTGTTGACATCCTAACGAAAGCTCATTAGGACTCCTGTGATTCATGGTCTTGTTCTGCTGTTTGTTGAACTTTGTGTCGTGAGATAGGTGTTTAAAATTGAGCTGACACTGAGTATGGATGTGGGCATGCTTCATTTTCATGGAATCATAAACACAATTTGAAATCATGAATTGGTGGCTGAAAATCCAGTTTGGAGGGTTGTGTTGACAGCATCGCAGGAAGAGCAATTTCCTGCCTTGTCAGTGGCGCTTAAGAAATCTGGCAAATGCTACATGCATTTCTTAAATTTAAACATTATAGTGTAGTGGTTCTCAGCTGTTTTTTGCTTCAAGTGGAGATCAGTGTTTTTTTTATTTATACTAGTTTTATTAATATTTAAATAACTTTTATTTTTATATTTTCAGTTAAATTTTTATCTTAAAATTGTTATCTTAATTTGTGGTAAATTTATTATGTTATTTGGTCAACTTTATTTTCATTATTACTATTTCGGTTTAATTTGTTTTCATTTCAGTTTTTGTTTTTATCTACTTCCAGTTAGCAATTTTAGTGTTTCAACTTACTTCAGTTTACAAAAATTAATACAAATGTTTTAATAGCTTTAGTTAATGACGATAACCCTGGTGGAGACCCAATATGGAACCAAAATTATTTATTGAGAAAAAACGTTTTTTGTTAATGATTATATATTTAATTATGGAAATTGTATAACATTTTCTAATGGCAATTAATAAGAAAATTATTTCAAAAATTTCTAAATCTAAATTTTGTTTTCTAAATGTTGAATTTAGAAGTGCTTTTAGAGGCCAATAATTCACAAAAAAACAAAAAAAACAACAACAATACATTGGAGTCGGCACAAACACGTTTATCCTCATTTCTTCCTTTCACAAGACATTTGAGTTGCGTGATTTGAACTTTAGCTGATTGCACTCATGAATTACTAACAGTACTGTCAGCGATCTGAAGGCAATTTTGGGTCCTATCCCAGTGGTTGAGAATGACCACCTTAAGCTGCGTTTCCACCGAAATTACCAAGAACAATTTGTCCCAGGAACTTTTTTCCCCCCAGACCTGTTGCTGTCTGCATTTCCATCGCGGTCTAAAGTACCATGTAGATGAAGTAGGACTGCACGTGAATTTCCAGTTCCCGCTGGATTTTGTCCTCCGCCTATTAAAACCTGAACTTTGTCATTGGTCCATCAGTCATATTTTTTTAAACCCCATTGTTGATTCGAATAGCAAACAACTCTTACTGAACGCACCACAACGGATTTTTAAAAATGGTGGTTGAAATAAAATGCTATGTGGAGTCAACCAATCAAAATGCTGTGTGAACTCAACCAATTAGCATGTTCAGTAACCAAGTCCCACTCCCTAAAGTTTCTGAACTTTTAAAAAGTACTACCTTGTGAGCAGGGACTTTCTGAGGGGGACATTTTTACCCGGAACTTCATTTATACCCCGGCCCTGCGGTCAAAACACACCGAGAACCACCCCAAAGTTCCTAGTTCCTGGGGAAAGTTCCTGTGGTGGAAATGTGGCTTTAGAGTTGTCTCGCGTAGCCAGACCTTCAGACTGACAGCAGAAGTTCTGGACTCCATCTCAGCCAAGAGAACATCTTTCCGACATGTGAAGCAACCAATCACAGTTTATTTTGTTCCACGTCATGTATAGGGGCATGAAAACGTGATGTCGATGTGGCTATGATAACAGAACGGCATGCATCTAATAAATTATTCATTCAAGAAGGTTGTGCAAGTTTTCTGCATGAGTGGCACAGTGAATTTCACATACTTTTTTAAAAATCCAGCATTTAGTTGGTCCTGATAAGCGTTCCTTATCACAGTTGTTAACACGACAGCTTTCTTCACGTCTCCCTGAAATCCTGGAGAATTCAACCAATTACATGACGACTTCGAAACTCCTGAAGTGTTTCCCATTTTGTGTGATTTATGCATTAGACTTTCAGCCAAAGGTTCATGGGCGTCCGAGGCTGAGACTAATCTTAGAGTAACTTTACTAACTTTATGTGAAATGGGTAAATAATGTAGTCAGTGTTTAATAAATTAATGTAAAGGATTTTAAGCATAACCACAATGAATAAAACAATTTGATAAAATCATGCAGACTTCCCTAACATGATCAAGGGTAGTGAATTAAATTTGTACAGGAACGCTGCTTGCAATGAGGTTCCATTATAAATTAGTTTGACGCTGTGGCCATCTATTGAATTCTTTATAGCAAACCACATGGCTGGTTCTTGACTAAGTACGAGATGTTCTCACAAAAGTGAAATATCTAGAATGTTTACCTTCAAGCCTTATGTTGAGGACACACTGTTTCTTTTAAATATCAGTGTAGGCATTCATGGATCAGTCAATTCACAGATAATAATTGACGTGACCTTGGTAATGGATTCAGTCTTTTCATGGACTGAAGGCACGAGCCGTACAGAGATGCCACATTGATGCGTGAAATGACAAGCTTTTGTTGGCGCACTGAGCGAATATTGAGCCAGATATTCAAACATTGGTTTTAATTCAAGCCAGAATAATCAGCAAGGTAATGTTATGACCGGCTAATCCACTTTTCATTGGACTGACTATTCATACAACAAAGACCTTCAATTTCATCCACAGCTAAGGCCAGAGCTGCTTTGATGTTCTTTGAAACAAATTATGTTTCGCACCATTTTAGCACACTGTTAGTATGTTTCATCAATAGCATATGTCTATCCATTTTTAGATAGTTTTATATAGTGTCTCATATGGTGTTCTGAATACTACAAGGGCACGTGAAGTTACACTTACTATGCAACTTTAAGCCGAAGGTTTGACTTTTAAAAGTAGAAACTGCATGCATAATTAAATTTAAAAACACTTTTATCCAGAGCGATATACATTACATTGACAGTATAAATATTATCAGTTCATACAATTACATTTAAAGTGCCCTTTTATGCTTTTTCAGATATTATGTTTCTTGTAGCGTGAAATATAGCTGTTTGTGAATGTACTGTAAAAGGTCTGCAAAGTGTTTTTTTTTTAATTATACCTTGTTTTAACTGCTTAGTTTTGGGTGGGAGAAAAAAAAAAATTCAAATGAGCTCATGCTCCCTGCCCCCAAGCTCACGATTCCAATACACTGAGGCATAAACAATTCAGGAGAAGCTCACACAGCAAATATAACTCTCAAAATGTATCATTATAAGCATTCATGATGCAGCATGTCATATCACGTATGGCATGTATTTTGTGGATGTTTGCTAACATTTGATTCTGAATGAGTTTGATACTGTGCTGCACAGACAACATGGCTAAAACTACACATTGTTGGAGAGATTCAATAAAAATTAGGATGCGTTTATGAATTAAACAGACTAGAAGTGTTTTCGAGTTAAAAATGAAATGACATAATGACATTGCTCTGGTCTCTGGGAATATAATAGTAACTTTAGCCACATTTAACTGTACATTAGCAAAGTGCTAACAAAACACATTTAGAAAGACAATTTTCAGACATCACAAAATATATATGAAATTGGATCATGAACAGTTGGTATCGATCCATCTTTGAGAATCAACTTGTTTTACTGACCCTTGTGTGCAAAGAGGTCTGTTGTAAAAGGACTTGCACTTACTGGTATATGAATTTATTTTGACACATTCCCTTCATAAATACAATTACACCGCTGCATCCTTGGTGGCTCAGATGCCAGGAGTTTTTGGAGACTCATATGTTTACTATTATAGCTGTTAACAGATCAGTGATAATGTTTACATAGCTTACAACATTTACTGTAGGAGCCATACAATTTACCGGTGGCTTAATTTAAAAAAACTGTTCTATTGCGCTTCTGAATTTGCAGTGAAATTCACCGATTTTGGGTGCGTAAGATGTGAAGGATTCTATGGTCCAGTTAGTATTTTCACCCCATAATGGCGGCCACGCTAAATTGGGACACAGCTCATGAAGTGGAATGCACTTCAAAATGGCAGCAGGGATTCCCCCAAGGGGAAGTGCTTAGGGAAGTTTGCAAGTGCGTGTCTAAAAGTGGAGTGGCACGCAGCCATAAAAAGATTAAGGGGTGGTAATATTATAATAAGATCCCCTTCCTTCATCACAAGGGGAACAAAATCTGAACGGTTCATTTTCCCACATGCTTGCAGAGAAAGGCATACCAAAACAAAGTTACTGGGTGGTCCTTTTTCGCGTTTTCTGGGTTGGTAGATGCACCGGGGACCCGACTATAGCACTTAAGCACGGAAAAAAGATTTTCATGATATGTCCCTTTTAAAAGTTTTTGTTTCCAAAAAGAAAGAACTGATTCTGAACTGCCTGAAATGAGTTGTCAAGTAATTCCAGTCTTTCTTCATGCATGAACCTACATAGGTTTGTAACAAATTTGCATAATGCTATGGTCTTCATGTACGTCATAAGTCGCACAGGTACATTTGTAGCAATATCCAACAATACATTGTATGGGTCAAAATTATCAATTTTTCTTTTATGCCAAAAATCATTAGGATATTAAGTAAAGATCGTGTTCCACGGATATATTTTGTACATTTCTTACCGTAAATATATCAAAAATGTATTTTTGTGAGTGGATATGCATTGCTAAGGACTTCATTTGGACAACTTTAAAGGATATTTTCTCAATATTTAGATTTTTTTGCACCCTCAGATTCCAGCTATTCAAATAGTTGTATCTCGGCCAAATATTGCCCTAAACTAACAAACCATACATAAATGGAAAGCGTCTTTATTCAGCTTTCAGATTAATAAATCTCAATTTTAAAACATTGACCCTTTTAACTGGTTTTGTGGTCCAGTGTCACATATATTTTGTCCCGCTCTCAAACACTTTAGTTGTAGCTAAAAGAGTTTGGTTCATGTTGTCGACTTGTCGAGAAGACGTTGGTTTCAGTGCTCCAAAAGCAAATCCACTTCACATGGGCTCGCGCTCGAATTGATACAATACAACCAATGGTATTAGTTACTGTTCGTATCACTATTTATGAAGTGCTGAGGAGGATCAGTCGTAACCAGTTTTTTTTTTTTTTTTGCTGTGTTGGCAGCATGGGCAAAAAGTTAATTTCCCACCTTAGTTTTAAGAAACAGAAAAGTGCTTTAAAACTACGAGACAGCTTATCAGATAGCTTCCAACTACAAGGTCTGACAGGAAGACAGATGCCAAAAAACAGGCACACAATCTTCTTCATCTATTCAGTCAATAAAGTGGCTAGACTTCCTTCTGTTTAGAAATCATTCACCTTACTTTTTTCAGATGAAATGTGGGGGAAGGAACCATCCAGACTCAAGGCCGGATTTGTCGAAGTGAATCAGTTCTACCAGAAAGACTCGGGAGGCAAGATAACGTAACAATATTTATTAACAATCAGCAAGCAAAATATTGTAAGATAAAGTTCTTTGCCGTAGGCCCTATCCATAGCT
>RJVU01036043.1:7463924-7487637 GCA_003731715.1 Anabarilius grahami | reverse complement strand
CACTTTGAGTCTTCCTTGCAGAAGTTACGCTAGAGCTAGAGTCAGTATGCGTGTAGCTATCACAGTAAATCTGATGGTAGGTTATAGGCTATAGATCTATTTACCCAGCTGTGCTGTTGACTGTTTGATATTGCTTGGTGCTCTCACTAATAACAGCTGTTAAAAGATATTGAAGTAATTGATTCAAATATTAAAGTATTAATCATGGGTCTCCTAATCAATATTATGACATTTATGTGATAGATAGGATATATATTTTGAAATAGTTTAAATTTTTGACCTATTCTAATTCAAAGAGAGATGTGAGATGTTCCTATTTGACACCTTCATATTATAAAGGCCATAAACTGCCTGTGTCTAGGAAGATGACGCATGAAGAAAAAAAATGTCAATGCTGCCGTTTACTTTGCAGGTGTTCGATTGATCACACACAAAAAAGTGTAAACTGAATTGTGGAGGATAAATGATGCTATTCCATTGCCAGCATTTGTTCTGCAGGTGTATAATTATCAACAGAGATAATCATTTACCATGTTGAACACACCTGTCTCTGGAAATGTTTGTTAAACAGCTTTTATTGTCATGTAATATAGGAACTATGTTCATACTCCAGCAAAAATCTTTTTTGCATATTCAGATTTCATCTAGATGGGTTTTTGAAAGTCTGGACTTGGGAAGTCAGTCTGGACAGTCTGGCTGCTCAAATTGGATTTCAAATTGTCTTTTGTGTCTCTCTTAATGCAACACACAATGGTAACATCAAAACCGACGGAAATGCTAGAAGTATTCATATACGGTGTTCAAAAGGAATGTCCAAATATTTTGGCATTTTCTTGTGCAACGGAAAAGGTCTGCACCATGACTCAACAGGGCACTTATTTGGAGAACAAGATGATACACCCCCATTTGTCCTGCATCCATTCTGAAAGCCTTAATTGTCACATATGTGGGTATGACTACGAGTATATGTCGTTACCGAAGCAACATAGGTTGGTTATGTCTCGACACACAAATCTTATTTGAGAAAAGATTTGCCTGCAGTCTAAACATAGCCTTTGACTCACTGATGCTCAAGTAAAGGTGTTAGTTTGAGTTGAGTTCATATACCCGTATCTTGGTGAAATCAGAGTTCGTCATCAAGTGGTATTTTATAACATTACATGTGATGCAACTCCCCTAAACAAAAAAAAAACAACAACCAAAAAAAAAAAAAACTGAAATTAATAATTAATGGTATTTATAAATGTTTTTTCTTGACTTCCCGTGCTCCGTAGTATGCAAATGATTTTAAAAAAATCCCGATAGTTTAATGTCTATATATGTCTATGTAGTATGTAGTCTATGTAGTGTTTATGAAAACATTATGATACAGAAATAAAAAAAATCTGTTTTTGTAGATTCAAGTAGGGTCTTACATTATTTGATACAAGATTCATACTATTCCCCAGCAAATAAGTTTTCTCTCTCTCTCTGATATTCCCACACATCTGTCATGCTTTCTGTAGCTTGCTCTTTCTTCTCCCGTAAAACAAAACTTCAGAAGATTTGTTCGCCAATAACCCCCACTAAACGTGACTGAAGTTTCCCTTAACCGTTACACCCCAGCAGGGTTTCCTGGTCTTAGTTGCATAATGAAATCTACTGAAAACAGAGTCTGACGATACAGGAAAATACTACACTTTCCTTGTATACAGACTGACTGCTATTTGTTTTTTAAGAGGGAACACAATTGTGAAAAATGGGCAGTGCTCTAAAGACTTTATTGCATAATTATAACTTTCCAAATAGCCTAAAGTTTAATTAACGGTATGCTAAATGAAGTTAAATGACCACTCTTAGTGCACTAATATCAAGGGGAAATCTAAGAACAGAAACGCTGGACGTGGTGGGCGTCGTAAGGACGGTGCATTCCATAATCATCGCTGTTACCTGTTGTCACTGTGACAGCACGCCCGGTATTCCCTTGCGGCCTTGGCTACCATGGCAGCACAGAGATTCAGGCTTTGTGCTGGCTGCCCACGCAATCTTCCTGTCAGCCTGTCAGAAGCAGAGCTCCTGCGGGACCCAGCTCTAAAGCAAACATACAGTAGGGTTCATGAACACCAAGAGTTCCTCCACCCGTCTCGGGTGAGGCAACCCCAAAAGTCATGCGCATATTCGCTGCAGAGGGAATAACATGGGAGGGGAGGGGGGAAATCACAAGCAAGAGATGCAGTCAAAAACATGCAGAGCTTTGCAATTTTATTTCATTATTACTTTTAAAACAGGAATGTGGATTTTGCAGTTCATTCCTTTATTATGCAGTATTCTACAGTAGTTAACTAAAACAAAAACCATAAAAAAAAACTTCTGTTACTTGAAATGAAGTAATCTTTACCTGAAGAAAAAAATACAAAATAAAAAATTGTATATATATATATATGACAAATGACAAAAGGTAATTTGGTTTAACCATCCAAAGGCCAATACAGCCATTTCATTTGTGATTAAAATATCTTAAAATGTAATAAATGTATATATTTTTTATTCTGACATGATTTTATAACATCATATATCAATAGTGCAAAATTGTATTAAATTATGTGTAGAAGTCATTGCTTTGTTATGAGAATGAATTTCATTGATGTCATTCCAATTTAAAGGGACCATTTTGGATCAAGTAATGTGACAGGATGTGACATCATTCAGACACCTGTAAAGGATGTCGTGAAGCGAAGTAACTAACTCTCTTTTAACTATTTGAAAAAAAAATATGTTTTCACTTGCCCATACACATGTCCCGAAACATCAGGTCATTCGGTACAACCGCTATAAAACATAGCAAATGTTTTAATATTTTAAAAACTTGTACTAAATATAAAATGTTTGATTGTCCTTTTGTTATCTAGCTAGCAAGCTAACTGTCTAGCTAACTAGATATCAGCCTGTTATCATTGTTTGAAAACATTGTCATTTGGTATAACCAAAAGTCATTTGGTAAAACCGAAATTTTGGACTTTTTTGGTGACAGATTTTGTCCATCTTGTAAAAAATGACAAAAGCAGTGTTAATTGATTATACAAACCCACATAATCTCATTGTTAACACTTAATAAAACTTCAAAATTAATTATATCTCCATTATGTTTAAATTTTTTTTTTTTACACTTATAAAAACCTTATTCGTCAATCACCCATACTTGTAATGACTTATTTTGGTTACACTTTATTTTAAGCTTTGTTACAGTGTAAATATAAATGTAAGTAATATTAATTAACATGTTCTTTCTATATTATTAGGGCTAAAGTTTAATTTAGGGTTAGTTGCATTTAATTATGTGTTATAATGGTAGTGTTACCCTTATTTTATGTCAGCTTATTCTCTTTTTCTTTTAGTTATATTAGTGCATCAGTTTAAACTAAAACTACAAATAATAATGAATAAAAAATTATATAGACATTTAAAAAAAAAGAAAAGACAAAACACACATCAAAATTGCTAAAAGTTTAACTAAAATTAAGATGAAAACAGAAAATATTAAAATAGAAACGAATTCAAAATATTAATCAAAACTATAAAGGAATCTCAATACTAAAATAACACTGCTTTGAACATGTATGCACAGCATGTGGCCTGAGTAGTGCATAATGACGTCTGTAATAACATTATGCGTATCCTGTAGTGAGCTATAAATAATTTAGTCATTTCTCTTCATGTTTAATATTTCATGTTCAAACAATATCCACGTTGCAGCTGTTGATTTATATTATACAGCACTGACAAGTTAAACCATTTAATACTATGCTACAGTTGAATCCGTTATCTGTTTTAACACTGTGCCAGTCTGTTGCTCCATAGCAACAAAGTAGAAAATAACATTAGAGAAACTAAAATTGCACAAGGACGACATTTTGAGGTGTTGGGGAATTCGAGGAACGTTGCGAATGCATATGGAGACAGGCTGCAGAGAACATGGCAGCCAATGACTGCTTGTCAAGGTTGTGCTCGGTGTACGACAACACAAGCAGTAAAACCTGGAAAATAAAGAGATAGAGAGGCAGATTGCGGGGGCCGATGAGTGGGAGAGCGCTCACTGTGTCCTCCAGCTGAAGCGGTGGGCGGCCCACTTGAGCTCTGAAGTGACGTGGTACATGGTCTTGATTGTTAGTGCTATTGTATGTGGGCTTTACTCTGTGCGTCATTTGATGCATGAAGGTACCAATGACTACAAAGGGCTATTCTCAATACTCTTGTAAGGTTACCCTGGCCATGAACAAAGACATTTTTACTTTGCCGATGTTATGAATGCAAACCACTTAGGGAAGCTATTCATCCTTTTTTCTCTAATTTAATTGAGACACTTTTTTTTTTTCCTGGTATTGACCCTGTTACACCACAAACCATGACATGAATTCATAAGCTGCTGGGTGAAAAGTACCACAAGAGTATTAAATACAAAATAAAACGGCATAAAATATAGGACAGGAATTAGTTTTAATTTGATTGGACAGGTGAGGTGAATAGTAATTTCTCCCCGTGGCCTTGGCAACATTAGAAGAAGAAATCATCTCAGAGGTCTGTCTGTCTGTCTGTCTGTCTGTCTGTCTCTGTACATTGATGAACTGAATTAGTAAGACCAGAGATATTTATTAATAAAGAACTTAAAGGGATAGTTCACCCAAAACTGACAACTATGTCATTATTTACTCAGCTTCATGTTCTTCAAAACAAAAAAGACATTTGTTTGTTTTTGTTTTTTTTAATGAAATGTATAATGAGATTTCTGTCACTTCATCGAAAATCCCTCACACCAAAACTTTCAAAGACATTGTAAAATAACTTTATATGAATCTTACAGTTTAATCCAAGTCTTTTGAAGAGACACATTAACATTTTGAAGATTACATTTAGGCTTGCTCACCTGAAATCAAACCTGACAAAGCAAAACTAAAGCTAAACTAAAAGCACAAACTCCCCTAGTAAAAAAAATGTATATTTAAAAATACATTTATTTCATACTAAGTATAGTTCAAATATATTAACATATTTACTGACATATCGCTTGAGACTAACTTATAAAAAAATATAATTAAACTTTATTTGGAGTACTTGCGCACATAGCACATTTCTTAAGCCTATAGAATGTGTTTTAATGTCAATATTAATAAAGATTGTATGAAATTTGAATAATATTAGTCTTTAAATGCAAGATATTTAAAGTGTACCTAAAGTATACTTGCAATAGTTTCACTTTAGCACAATCAAATATACTCAAATATATCTTTAGTTGGACCTCAGCACTATTTCCACACAATTAAAGTGCATTAAGTACAAAATTAGTGCAATTTAGTAGACTTTAAGCATACCAGTTTAGTAAACCAAAAGTATAACTCCAGGGTATTTTTATTAACTACATAAATATGTAAATGCATTAGTATTATACTTAGCATGAAATAAATGTATTTCCAACCCAATCTCACATATTTTACGAGGTGGCTAATTTGTACGAATTCGTATGACCTCACTTGTACGAATTAGTTTTTTGATAAATCGTACGTATTTTACGAGTTGCCAAATTCGTATGAATTTGTTCGATTGACCTATCCCTAACCCCGCCCCTAAACCTTCCCATCACTGGGGTTTAGACAAATGAGTGAGGTCGTATGAATTTGTATGAATTAGCCACCTCGTAAAACATACGAATTGGTCGTGAGATAGCGTTGGTATTTCAAATACATTTTAGTATATTTATTTTTCACTAGGGTCAAGAGAAAATAAAATCCCAGATTGGGATAAATTAAGTCTAATTCTAGTTTAACATCGTATTTTTAGTGCTGATAAATAAAATGGATTAGCTTGGTGATAGCAATGAGACGTATATTAATCAATACATAAATAAAAGAACAGTGAATATAATTATCCTGATGTTCAGCCAAAATGGATTTAAGGCATTGGAATGCAGATACAACATTGATTCCACCTCCTTTCCAGTATGTGCAGTCTCTCTCTCATGTGCTAGCTGCAGTGGGCTAATCAACAAGAATTCTATGAGCGGCTCGTGATATCTGCTTTTCTCTCCTTACAGCTGGGCCTTGAACACAGCACAGACAAGCAGATAAAAGCCCTGTTGAGTTCTCTCTCTCTCTCTCTCTCTGGCTCTCCCTCCTTCAGATTCTTCTCCTAGTCAATGCCATGCAACATATTCAGTCTTACCAAGTCTCTCTGTTCCTCAGCCAAAGCAGGCAGGGTTCTTAACTCACCCCATCTGGAGCTGCAACTCTGGTGACAGGCGGAGCAGCACAGGTTCTAGTTATAATGCCCAAGACCGCAGTGACTGCATTACAGCTGCTTTCTTCTGTTGAAGACAGTGTCACTCATCAAGATGTGAAATTTCACTTCTAAATTGTCATATTCATGTCAATGTTTTATTGTGCAGCAGCCTGTGGAAGAGCATCCAAGCCATATAATCCCAATACTAGTTTGGACACCCCTTTTGAACACCCCTTGTATAGACTATTACAAGCTAGCAGAGATAGGTAAGCTTTGAAAGTTTGAAACCCAAGATGTATTTATTTGCATGCGATTGTAAGATGGGACTGTTAGATAACTATTGACATCCCTGACAAACTACTACAAAAATCGGGGGTCAGATGGGGGCGACACCTATAGCCTACGTTGCCGTCTTTCATAAATACAGTAAAACTGGCAGGGAGGTCCACTCTGCTGTCAGATGATTGTTTTTTTTACATTAGTCATGAGACAGACAAGTATAGCTAATGGATAGTAAGGGTAGTAGAATGCTAAGCTAACGTAACCCTAGCCTAGCCAGAGAATATTGCAACTTAAATCAAAGTTTAATTGAGAATTGGACTGACTTATGATCGAGCTCTTATAACACAGCCAAACATAAAAGGTAAAAACACAATACAATTCAGCTAATATTCCTTCATCAACATTCTCTTTGGTCTCTTAGCTTTCACAACGAGCTCTCAGAGAACAGTGAATGCAGGATCCAAGTGCAGATAAATTTATTGGAATATTAAGAAACCACAATGTAACATCCACCAAAGGAAAAGACCAGACAAACAAACACAGGAACACAAGGGCTTATATACACAAAGGGTAATAAACTAACAAGACACACCTGGTGACAATCAGGGAACTAATCAAAGAAGAAAACTACAAAAGTAATAATATAACCACAAAACAAAAACACAAGAAACATAAACCCATGGAATACATAACATTAGCCTCTGCCATAATGATAATATACTAATGGCTCGTTTCCACCGAGCGGTACGGTTCAGTACAGTTCAGTATGGTACGCAACTTTTGTCGTTTCCAGTGTCAGAAGTTGTGAATGGTACCCTAATTCCGAACTGTATCACTTTTTTGGGACCCTTCCATTGGGGTACCTTAGCACAGTAGTACCAATAGTAAGTGTGAAAAAGTGTGAAAGTGTGAAAGTGTGAAGTGACATGTGGCCAAGTATGGTGACCCATACTCGGAATTTGTGCTCTGCATTTAACCCATCCAAGTGCACACACACAGCAGTGAACACACACACCGTGAACACACACCCGGAGCAGTGGGCAGCCATTGCTGCGGCGCCCGGGGAGCAGTTGGGGGCAGTGCCTTGCTCAAGGGTCTCACCTCAGTCGTGGTATTGAGGGTGGGGAGAGCGCTGGACATTCACTCCCCTCACCGACAATCCCTGCCGGACCTGAGACTCGAACCCATGACCTTTGAGTTACAAGTCCGACTCTCTATCCATTAGGCCACGACTGCCCCAGTACTGGTACCAAAAGGGTGGAGCTAGGCTCACGGCAGAACGTTGATTGGTTGACAGAGAATTGTTACTTGCGCATGCTACAAGGTGAATAACAACACATTTATCGGCTATTTTTCCTTGCAGCCTTCCGGTCTTTGCTCAAACAAAGCTGCTGTATGTCCTCCATTGTTGTTTACTGTCACGTTTACGTCGATCGCTTCTTTCCAGCATACACCACGCCTATCTGCAGCGAGTACCACTTGGGTATTGTTGGTAGTGGAGACACAAGCCGGATTAGGGTTTGCCGTCCCGAATCGTACTGTACTGTACTGAACTGAACCATACCGCTTGGTGGAAAAGAGCCATGAAACTATTCCTGCATCCCAATTTGCATATTATCTACACTAAACAGTATGTGAGATTAGATAAGTGTGTCCAAAAGCAGAGTACACTGAAAAGTGTATACCAAAATTCCATGGATGGTCTACTTGTCACAATTATGGACTCTTATTTTTGATATTCTGTTTCGTTTCCTTTAGTTCCTGTATCCCTGCGCTTTTTAGTTTTGTGTTCCTTTGTTTCTGATCATGTCCTCGTTTGTTCGTATGGTTACATATTATCTGCACCTGTCATTTTCACCTTGTATTTATACTACCTGTTTTAGTCCCTGGTCGGTTCTCGTTCGAGCACTTACACAGGTTCACATGGGACCATTTGAAAGCAGACGTCTATCAGTGGACCACTCCTGCTTTCAAAACACTTTCAAATTCAAACACTTCAGTGTGCTTTCAAACGCTCCCGTTCTTTGATCAATATAGGCAATCGCAGACAAATCTGATGAGCTAGTGAACACATTGGCCAATCAGAGGTGTTTATGAATCAGCTCAACAGCGCTCAAAGCGTCACATTTTTAAAATTTCAGTACCGACTTGAAGTCGGTACTTTTGACAACGGTACACTCTAACAGCATAACCCAATGTACTTTGGAGAAGGATTCAGTTCAGAACTAAAAACAAATAAAAAGAACTACCAACAAGACCAAAGAATGTTTGCAAGACCAACGGTTAGTAGAGACACCCTGAAAGGTGTCTTAGTCATTAATAATTGATATGCATGTTCACGCTATTTCGTAATTACTGTAATTACGAGATTATGATTTGTAAAAAGTGTTTATGTCCTTGTATAACTCGTAATTACAAATTGCTAAATTTTGGCATTGTTAGTGTTGCCATACAAAATGCATAATTCTGAGTCAGATGATGTGAACAGCTCTGAATAGAGCGTCATGGGTTACTATCTCGTAATTATGACATGGCGTGAACACAGCAAATATCTAACCTGACATATAATGTTTATTTAATGGTATCTGTGCTATGTTTTATCTGCAACTACATTTACTCAAACTAAAAGGTACTAATAGTACAATAGCAAAACAGATGTGTTTGGCCATTAGCTATTAAATGGATCATTATGCAAAACAAAAGAAAAAAAACAGAAGCCATTTACCTTATTAGATGTCAGGGTACCATCAAAATGATTTGAAAACTAAACTGATATGAAAATAAAACTATGAAACATATTGTGTTGCATTATACTGACACATTTCAGAACACAAAACATGAAACTGAGCTTGCATTTACTTGTGTTGAGCATGCCTTAAGATTTTACTTTTTGCAGTGTGGGAGGGCTAGAAGTGCAAAATTAATAGTTGGCAACTAATTACTATAATTTGCATTGAGTGCTTTCATATACCACTTAGGTCAACGCCATTATGAATCATATATAATCACAAATTGGTCTCAGGATTTCTGTTTTCTGTGACTGCAGTTATGAAAGTATAATTCATCCATGAAGAAAGAAGAAATGGAAAATATTGGTTTTAAAGGGATAGTTCACCCAAAAATGAAAATTTGATGTTTATCTGCTTACCCCCAGCGCATCCAAGAAGTAGGTGACTTTGTTTCTTCAGTAGAACACAAATTATGATTTTTAACTTCAACCGTTGCCTTCTGTCAGTCAAATAATGCGAGTGAATGGGAACTCTATCAATAAGAGTTGAAAAAACTTGCATAGACAAATCAAAATTAAACCCTGCATTAAAATTAAATGTGACGACACATTGATGTCCTAAGACACGAAACGATTGGTTTGTGCGAGAAACCGAACAGTATTTATATCATTTTTTACCTCTAAAACACCACAATGTCCAATTGCGTTCTGCACTCAGTTAGTGAGGTCTGATCGCGCAACAGCATTATCACAGGCAAGGCAGAAACGTAACGAAGAAACAGGCACAGGGTTGGGGGAGGCAGCAAACTGAACAGACAATATCCAGATAAACAGGCAGAAGGTCAAATGGGCAGGCAGCAAAATGTTGTAACAGTATAAACAATCCAAAGTCATACACGAAGAAACAATACACAAGAAAGAACGCTCAGAAATGTCAGCCGTGGCAAAACANTAAAAGCTCACATTACCTGTAACGAGGAGTCAGAAGTCATGGGATCCATGTGCAGCTTTATTGTAGACAATCGTAGTACAACAGGCAAGGGTAAATCACAGGCAAGGCAGAAACGTAACGAAGAAACAGGCACAGGGTTGGGGGAGGCAGCAAACTGAACAGACAATATCCAGATAAACAGGCAGAAGGTCAAATGGGCAGGCAGCAAAATGTTGTAACAGTATAAACAATCCAAAGTCATACACGAAGAAACAATACACAAGAAAGAACGCTCAGAAATGTCAGCCGTGGCAAAACAAGACTTTGCAGTGTGTGTGTGTGCGTGCGTGCGTGCGTGCTTGTTTTATAGTCCACCGGATGGGGATCAGGTGAGCGCGTAATCAGCGCCAGGCAGTGGATGATGTGTGATGGGAAATGAAGTCCAAAAGAGTTAGTACTCCGGTGATGGAGCCCTCAGGTGTTGATCGGAGGGAGCCACGGAGGCCAAATTCGTGACAACCCGCAATATGATCACATGAATCTTTGATGCATATTGTAAACAAAACTGGACAGAAACGAATGGGAATCTGAAATCATATCAAGACTCATGGAATCAACAGCTTTCATGAGTTTGGTTGCTCAGGGGTCCGTTCTTCGTACCTCGCTAAATACATCTGAGATGATTTGACAGATGCTAGATCTTCTAATTGTGATAACTGATCTCTGGCTAATTTGGTTCTTCAAATGAATTTGTGGAATGGATTAAAATATCAGGATTAAGTTGTCTGAGATTACTGTGCGTTCTCGTGTTCCTTGAAAAGGGCAGATCTATCGATACTCGAAACCACGATCAGGATCATTGTAAATTATTATCCCTGGATAAGTAGAGAACTCTTGAAATAAATTAGCAGTGGCTGGGACAGATTTTAAGTATCAATTCCACTTAAAAAGATGCAATCTAATCCTGTTTATATGAAATAAGCCTCACAAGCAGGTTTAAGTTTACGGACCTGTTGCTATGGCAGAAAGTCCAGGATTAGCGTTGAAGAACCAAACAATCCAAGATCATGCCAAATCATCATCAATCAAATCCAGCTAACCGAATTAGCGATGTACGAAGAACGGGCCCCAGGTGTGCCAGGAAACAAAATTGTATTTAAATGGTACTCTGTTGATGTTTTAGTGCTAGTGAGGAAGAATTCATCCTTGAAACTTTAAAAGATACTTAAGTCAGAATTCACTATGACTTAATTGCACTACTGCTGATAGTGTTTATATGCGCAGGCCGTTTGCGTTGTTTGACCATCAAATTCACTTAAGGAATTATGCAAATTGGGTAGTGGCACAAATCGGCCGACACAATTTGTGTAATTGTGGATGGATATTTGTGCTGAGACAACACATAATCATTTAATCACACCAATTCATCTTCAGTGTTTGCGTGAGGCTTTTGGGGTGTGTTCACACTTGGCAGGTTTGGTGCAATTGCTCTGTTAGTGTGGTTCATTTGAATAAGTGTGAATGCTTACATCCGAACCCTGGTGGGCACCAAACAGGAGTTCCAAACAAACTCTGGTGTGGTTCAACTGAAATATGAACGCAACATGGACCAAAAACATCTAAACAAACAAAAAAGCAGGACGTGATGTCATAAGATGTGCCTCCAAAAAGGACAGAGTGCTAAAGCATGCATACCTGTTTGTTTTTTTTGTTTTTTTCTTGTCATAGGTGCTACATAGCCTGTTACACTTCGGTAGAGGCGTCGTAAACTCCGTCTACTTGCAGCAGATCTTCATTTGTGTGTGTGACATGGAATTCCTTGTGCTGTTTTAACTCCTTTACAGCTGGAAAGAAAAGAAAAACAAAAAACAACAACAACAAAAAACCCCATCATACACTATATCCGCACACATGATTGTTGTAAATGTTTGTTGCATCGCAAAATATATGTCATAAAAGCCTTTTTTAGGTTTGGTGATAAACACGACAGTGTGAACAGTAAGCAGAAAAGGACTAAATGTTTTGGTCCGGACCAAAAGAACCAAGAGAACCAAACAAGTGTGAACAACGTTAGTAGCAGCAAACAAAATATGCACTAGTAGAACTGTAATGTTATAAATCTTTCAAGCAGGTGAGAGATGTCCAGTTTATAAAATAACAAAGACACAGTCACGTATTTGACCATTACACTTGTCTCACATCTTTTGCAGGACTCAGTATTCTAAAAATGCAATAGTCAAGTAAAAAAGAAAAAAGTGTCTCTAGGCCTACATTTGCTTTAGGGAATCTATAAATTGAATAAAGGTGTCTAAAATGTGACTAAAATGTGTTTTCATAGTTTTGTCGCACTTTCAGTTTAAGCTCCGCCCACATCCAGTTCTGTCTGGTTACATTATTATTTTACCATTGCAACACATATATTTAATGATAATGGCTTCTCTGCAATTGTGCTAGTGTACAGTGTACCGTGTACCTTACTGTGGTATCATTTATTTCATATAAATACTCTTAATACATTTATTTATTTATTTTTTCTATAGAGGAACCATTTTTTTGTTCACCAAAGAACCAAAGTACACAGTTTTTAAAAGAAACAGAACATTTTAATAATCTAAAAAAAAAAAAATGTTTCACTATAAAGAACCTTTCCAATGATGTTTAAGGTTCTTCATGAAACCATTGATACAAATAAAGAGACCTTATAAGAGTAAAGAACCTTGCCAGTGAACCTGGCCTTAAATGACACATAAACATGAACTGTGGTTGGTCTTTTTATGTGTCGTCAGATAAGCTGTAGACCGTATGACGCCAGTCAAAGATCAAATGCAAACTAAAGCAGAAACATTCCTATAGCCTGTTTTGTGAAACCATGTTGCCTCTACTGAAGCCAGAAACACTACTGTATTGAACTCCATTGGGGAGTGTACTTTTGAACTAAGTAAATGTTTGCTGTTTGCTTTTTCTCTTGAGTCCCTGCAGAGAAAGCCAACCACTTACCTAATGTTGAATGTGTTTTTGTTTCAGTTACACTAAACTGCACCTTGCAACAGCATGTTCCCAACTCTCATTTGGCAGGTGTGATTAGTTACCATAAAGTGGCATAATTGAAATGGTGCTAAACAGTGATAAGGCTGTGTTTTGAGAAGCTAAGTCATGTGTTTAAAGGACATAATACTTTGTCATCATTAGTATAAAAGGAAAGTGTATGGAGGTCATATCATGAGAAATTGGATTTTCCTTGATCTCCAATAGACTACATTTGCAGATGATAGCCCATATTTGCACATCAATGACGACCACTGGCATTCAGCAGCTTGGCCCACCCAGTCATGCTGAGGCAATAAGGAGGAAATAGGATAGACAGTCCATTCGTAAGAGCTTGTGTGTCATATTTCAGCATGGGTTGTTTTGTGAACCTGTCACAATGTAATGTCGGCTTTGAAAAGAGACTGTTATTGAAGGATGGGCAGCATAAACTATAATGGACCTGACAGAGAAGCAGCGGCTTGTGAGTAATGCTGCATTTTATTAAAAGTCAGATGTGGGATAGTCCTACTTGATATCTTTGACTTCCATAAAGGCGTTCCATTGCTTGACACTCGGAAGAAGATTTATGATTGGCAATACGATCATTAGCTATGCAGTTGTTCAACTGTCAACAAACAAGTGTCCTAGCAAATGCTATGCAATGCTAACATTAGTTTTGCAGGTGTAAAATTATCAACAAAGAGAATAATTTACTATTTTAACAGCTTTCTCTGTTAAACAGGTTTTTTTCATAATTGAATGTAACTTTGACTCATTCATGCATTTTATTTGCATAAACGTTAATGTTTATCATTAACTGCGTACATCTCACTGGGCATCACGTGTTTGAGCTACACACCTCTGCATCTCTGCAGAGTTCCAGATTTCAAGTTTCTTCCAATTTCCGTTGCACCTTTTTCAACCTACAGTAGACAGTCTTGGAAAAGCATGCCTCTAACTACATTTTTGCTAAACTCCCAGCTTTCAGCTTATATGAACATTGAATGCAGTAAAACACCAACAATTTGTATACATTTTCATACAAATTATGATTACAGGGACAGATTATCGATTAATAGACTTATTTCCACATGGTTCCTTGTACACTACTATGTTATGACCTCAAAACACTTTTACCATAGTGCATAATTTGTAAACTAATACATTTTGATGTTTGCATCACATAAACAGCTCTAAATGTATGGCTTTTCCGATATAGTAAACTTGCTCAGTAGCTCACCTAGTACAACACTGCACTTGATATGCGAAGCGCTTGATATGAGTCACGATAAAAGACATGTAGAATCAAGCTGAAATGGCATGGATTCTTCAGCAAATGCATTCTTCTCACGTTTGCTTTTGTTTACACTATCAGGCATGTTTAGGGTTTAGTGTAGTTTGTATATTATTTTCAGACAAAATAGAGCATTAAACCTTGTGTCGCTCAGCAGACATTTCATTTCCGAACTGCCACGATTTGTACAACAACCAACATGATACATTTTTTTCCAGATTTACATTAATCTGTTTTGGATAAAACTTAATTTTTTTATTTTTATTTTTCCACTCACTGGATATTTCACTTTGACAGTTGTGCGAAACATGCAGAAGCAAAGAAATATTATTTTGCAAAACTATTGTCGAGCCTGGGCTTACAGTATTTTGTGAAGTAGGAAATTGGAAATACTGACTTTATGAGTTGAATGGAACAGAGTTATTCATTTCACATGCAAAGATGACTTTGCATGTGGTTAGTCAATGCTTTTGATGCAAAAGCCTTGACTAACCTTATAGTGGACCTCAGGGGAAAACAAATTGAGTCTTTATGATTTCCTTAATTACAGCCTGTTCTCATTTTTTTAGCTGTAAAGTAGTTGCAAATAAAATTTGTCAAAAAAAAAAAAAAATTGACTTGTGCACTAAATGTGTTTAGTGCTAAATGGTTCATGGGGATGAGGGGACAAGGTGAACAAAAATGGATGATCGTACTAGACCTGCTGAGGTGAACAATTTGATAAATGATAGAATATTGTGGAAGGCTGAGCCATTGGCAGCTTTTTTTCCTGAATTTAATTCCTGCCAGTATTAAATGGTAGACAGACCTGAGTTCTGGTATAATGTGAATTTGAGAAGGTTAAAACCAGTTGAGCTGCAGCTTTTTGGACATGCTGAAGGGGATTTATGGAACTTGCTGTAAGGCTGACGAAGGTGTTGCAGAGGAGGTGTAATGATCATATTTGCTGTTGTGGCAAATGAAAGAGTTTATTTATACAAAAACAGTTTTTTTATGTGGATGCAATAGAAATTGTTAATTATTTTATAAATTTAAACTCAACCCTGTTGAAAAAAAACAGCATATGCTGGTTTGGTATGTTTTGAAGCATGGTTTATGCTGGTCCTCAGCTGGTCATGAGCTGGTTTAAGCTGGTCAAGTGCTGGTCCTGAGCTGGTTGCTCAAACCAGCTCATGACCAGCATAAACCAGCTCAAACCAGCTTCCATGCTTCAAAACATACCTAACCAGCATGCTGGTTTTCTCAACAGGGAAAGTGCTTTGCTTTGCTTACAGAAAGGACTGTTTCCCCAGACACAGAATTTGTCCTCATTCAAATTTCTTGTAAAATTCAGCTTTTGTTCTATAAGGTGTGTTGAAGTGTTTTTAAAGTGTGACTTTTTGAAGGGTGATTTATTTTACCAGCCTGTCNTTGGAAATACTGACTTTATGAGTTGAATGGAACAGAGTTATTCATTTCACATGCAAAGATGACTTTGCATGTGGTTAGTCAATGCTTTTGATGCAAAAGCCTTGACTAACCTTATAGTGGACCTCAGGGGAAAACAAATTGAGTCTTTATGATTTCCTTAATTACAGCCTGTTCTCATTTTTTTTGCTGTAAAGTAGTTGCAAATAAAATTTGTCAAAAAAAAAAAAAAATTGACTTGTGCACTAAATGTGTTTAGTGCTAAATGGTTAATGGGGATGAGGGGACAAGGTGAACAAAAATGGATGATCGTACTAGACCTGCTGAGGTGAACAATTTGATAAATGATAGAATATTGTGGAAGGCTGAGCCATTGGCAGCTTTTTTTCCTGAATTTAATTCCTGCCAGTATTAAATGGTAGACAGACCTGAGTTCTGGTATAATGTGAATTTGAGAAGGTTAAAACCAGTTGAGCTGCAGCTTTTTGGACATGCTGAAGGGGATTTATGGAACTTGCTGTAAGGCTGACGAAGGTGTTGCAGAGGAGGTGTAATGATCATATTTGCTGTTGTGGCAAATGAAAGAGTTTATTTATACAAAAACAGTTTTTTTTTATGTGGATGCAATAGAAATGGTTAATTATTTTATAAATTTAAACTCAACCCTGTTGAAAAAAAAACAGCATATGCACCAGCTCATGACCAGCTAAGGACCAGCATAAACCAGCTCAAACCAGCTTCCATGCTTCAAAAAATACCTAACCAGCATGCTGGTTTTCTCAACAGGGAAAGTAATATGATATTTCTTGCTTTGCTTACAGAAAGGACTGTTTCCCCAGACACAGAATTTGTCCTCATTCAAATTTCTTGTAAAATTCAGCTTTTGTTCTATAAGGTGTGTTGAAGTGTTTTTAAAGTGTGACTTTTTGAAGGGTGATTTATTTTACCAGCCTGTCGTCAGTCAAGTAGAGTTTGCACCAGGGGAAACTCTTAAATGCTTTGTTAAGTTAGCCATCAATCAAAGTTGTGAGGTGTGTGGTAAGAGGGCAGATTTCTTCATCAGGACCTCACTGGCCCATCTGTATCCATCTGTGCGAGGCAGTGAGTTAAACAGATCGGATTGGGTTTTAAGAAGGAAAATTGGCCTTGCCAGCTGAAAATCAGTGATAGGAGTCAGCTCTGGACAGGGAGAGGATGGAACTATTTCTCTGGACTCCCATAGACACTTATTAGGAGGGCTATTGTGAATTCTGCTGCAAGCTCATGCCTCATGTCTGACGCCTGAGATTTGGGTCTAAACTTAAGAAAACTTTAATGACACCATGTAAGGTCGCTTTATACACTTCTTTATGCTCTATATATCCCCTTTGTAGTATTTTGTTATTTGCAAATGGGTAGACTCTCAAAAACCATTGCAATAATGTTTTTGAGTCTAGCCAATGCATTTTTTAAGTAAGGTTTTACAAAGAGTTAAAGTTTTTGATTTCTGTACAATATGTTGCATCTGTTTTTGAACACAAGAATGAATCTTACGTAAATGTTCCCTAAGAAATGTGTCCGAAACTAGTCTATGTAAACTAATATAGTCTACCTTAAGGGTGTGTTCACACTTGGCAGTTTTTTCCCCCCAGTTCAAACAAACTCAAACTTGTGTGATTGCTCTGTTAGTGCGGTTCATTTGAATAAATGTTAACTCTGCCATCCAAACCCTGGTGTGCACTAAACAAGCAACCTATTTAGGGGGTCGCAGTCCGCTTCCAAACGAACTCTGGTGCGGTTCGACTGAAATATGAAAGCAACGTGGACTAAAGACATATATATATAAAAAAAAAAAACAGTATGTGATGTCACAAGTTGCGACCAATAAATAGAACAGACAGCTCAAGCATACCTTTTTTTTTTTCTAGTCATCATCGTTCTCGTTGATCATATCACAAGTGGACAATGCTAAAAACAGATTTAAACCGGGTCTAAAACGTTTTGAGCTCATCCACTTTTGACCACTTCCAGAGATAGACAAAAAACGCATTTGACCGGATTGCTTTCGTAGTGTAGACGTTCATGTGGTCGAATGTGTTCAGTCAGCCACAAAAGACTCCTACTCTCCGTCTACTGACATAAAGCATAAACATTATGGGAATCGCGGTAGCCAGACGGGAGCTTGGTTTAGCTGGAGACCAAGTTTTGTTTGAAGGTGAAAAACATACCAAGCACAATGATCTGTCACCGTTCCTGATTTCTGACAGGCACTCAAAGCGTTCGGTGTGGTCTTGCGGCTGTCAGAGCAGAAACGAAAACTGATGCTCTCTGTATGTTTTTCAGACATCTTCGGTCGAGTTCATATGTAAATTGCGTGAGCTTATTTCATCTATAAGATTGAAAGATCTGGAAAAAAATTATCCTACCTGCCCATAGACCATCCCATCTAAGAAATCAGGACAAAAGTGGATGAAAGTGGACAAAAGAGATGGATTAAAACTCCCAGGTGTAAACGGGAATGTGTCTTCCTCATTTACTTCTGATTCGATTGACCAAAACGCATCTTAATACCAGGTGTAAACAGGGCCTAAATTACTTTGTCTAAAATCCTCTGGCAAATGCAACTTTTTAGGCAAACAGCTTTACATGGTAAATTCACACTGGCCTTGTGTGTCTTACTGCTTAAATGAACATTTAGAAAAGTTGTTTTAGGGAGCACTTTTATTGTTTTGTGTTATGTGTTGACAACTGTTGTCATTATAAAATTATATGCTTCTGAAACATAACAAAAATGTGTCTTTTAAAGTTGCTAAATATTCTAATTGCTCATTAACATGTCAAAACAATTCTGCATAACAATGCTGTCCCAGACTATCAAATTAAAAATAAATAAAAATCAGAATTAATTAGAAAAACCATGGAAACAATGGCAAGTAAGCCTTACCTGACTGACACAATGAAGTTAAACATTTCAAACTCTTGCCAGATTGAAAAAAACAATGTGGTTATTGTTATGGAGTCCCAAACTCTCTTGACTTATTCTTGGCTTTTTGGGATCAGCTGTTTTTCATGCCACAAAAACCACCACAATGTGCACAATGAGTGAAAACTAAAGTCTGAAGATTTTTATACTGTAATTTGCTGATGGGTCATAGACATTGTGTTCTTTTGAAATGATTTCAGATGCACTTTGAAAAGGACACTAATTGAAAGAGGAGTTCTATTCACATTTAACAAAGGTTTCATGACTTTTATCAGGAAGCTTCCAGATTTTATTGTGAGTTATGTTTCAGCAATTAGAAATAAGAGTCTATATGTATTTTGCCAAAATACTTTACTGCATCAAGTGCCCTGTTGCCTGAATAAAATGGCTACTCATAATACAAATACTGAAGAATGCAAATTCCCTTTCGAAAGGGAACTTCTACTCTGCGCTGAAATGCGCTTTGGGGAACGTCCACGTGACCCGGTGTCTCGAAACCTCATACCAAAAAACTCCAATCCCATTGGCCGGCAACAGTCATATGGCGCGACCCGGAAGTATAAAGGCGCGCCAACGGAAGCAGTCAGAAATGCATCGTCTTTTCGGGACTGTATGTGTCAACCTCACTCTGTTTCTTTGTTTAAAGAAATTTGTTTCCAATCTGAAATGGCTGAGAAAGGTAAGAACTTTAGGAAGTGTACTGATCCGTGTCCAAGGTTTCTGACACCGGATGATTCACACGTCCTATGTGTTCATTGTCTGGGAGAAGAACACGCACGGACAGTGCTTGAGGGCGCTGTCTGTGTCAACTGTGAGCGTTTTCCTTTGAGAACGCTCCGTTCTCGCCTGGCCCTCTTCTCGGGAGAAGGGGCGTCAACATCTGTACCTGGTGGATCTGGTCCTGCTCGTGCTGAGGCTGAGCGGAGACTACATTCATGGGGTTCACAGATGGAGCTCGCCGCCGAATTTGAGAGGGGTGTAACCGTTTCTCAGACTCAGGCGGCGGCTGGCGAGGACGAGATCCTGGATGATGATGATGATGGTGTATCCCAAACATCGTCAGATCCAGGAACGAGTGTTCTTTTGGCTGCCAGCCACCAAGAGCAGGTGATGGCAGTGGAGGAAGAAGCGAGTGAAGTAGCTTCTTTCTCCAGACCTCCCTGTCCAGCGTACGCGGAGTTACTGGAGGTTATGGAGCGTGCTGCTGGCAGACTGCAGCTGCCTTGGCAGCTTGAGAGGGAAGAGACTGCTCGCGGCAGGCTGGACGAGCGGTTTCTTTCCGGTCATAACCCTGTAACTCCGGTGAGCCTTCCATTCCTTCCGGATCTTCATGTAGAGATCGAGAAGGCATGGAAGAACCTGTTCTCGGCGAGGATCCATACACACCAGCGAAGTAATTTTGCTGATGTGGAGGGATTACGCCAGCATGGGTATGTGGCGATGCCGCCTATTGACGAGACGTTCGCAAACTATCTCATCACTGGCAATGCACCGTCACTAAAAGCTCCGGTCCTGCCATCCAAACCCCTTAAGATGACATCACGTTTGAATGGCAAGGCGTACGCTGCAGCAGGTCAGGCTGGTTAAATTAAACATCAGCCCTCACCTCTATTCCTTGGCCTCCCCGGGGGACCTTATTTGAAATAGTAACATGTTCAGATGACACCCTTGAACAGTCAGTTTNTTGCTCTCCGGGCCACCAAGCAGACGGCCGCCTCGATCGGTAGATCTATGGCGGCCATGGTGGCCACGGAGAGACATCTGTGGTTGAACATGGCGGACATCGGTGAGAAAGAAAAGGGCTTTCTCCTCGATGCCCCAGTGTCGCCCTCTGAACTTTTTGGCGGTTCCGTTGAGACGGTTGTTGGGAAGTTCAGAGAGGCGAGGGCGCGCTCAGCAGCATATAAGAATTGCATACCGCTCAGATCCGATTCTGGGCCCAGACACCCGGGAGGCCCTGGACCGTCTCGAGCCGAGGCTCAGAAACAGGTCCAGCGATCCAGTGTCGCCGCTCGAGCGCCTCCTCCACCTCGGAGTAAGTCACAAAAGCGGCGGGATACGAGGAATAGAAGACCAGATCTGAGGGAGGTGATTGACAACCGGCGTCAGAACAAGCCCCGCCGGTAGTCAATCGCCTCTCTGGGGGGGGGGGCAAATTAAACATCAGCCCTCACCTCTATTCCTTGGCCTCCCCGGGGGACCTTATTTGAAATAGTAACATGTTCAGATGACACCCTTGAACAGTCAGTTTGGACGGATGGGCCCATGATGAGTTTCTCTCTGACGGCCCGCCGTCTGGCTTGATAGTTAAGGGGTTCGTTTGGCAATGGAACCTGGATTATCCTCCCACTTCGGTCAGGAGGGAGTGTCGTGGGTCCAACTGCCACGGGAAAGGTAAGCAAGGCTCAGCCTTTTGTTACAGTTGACCTTGTCTTTCTGTTCCTAGAGATATTTTCCTGAACATGTAAAATTGTAGGGGTTTGATGGGCAAACTGTAGTCGTTGTGGAGTATAGATTGAGCAATGGGCCACAAAATGGCCATTGTTCAGTTCTGTCTGAGCTTCTCAGCTATTGTTTTAAGAGTATAGTTCGAGTTGCTCTCTCTGCTTCAGTTGCTATGATGTCGGCGGCTTTATTGGCCGCCTGACATCTTGTGCATGGCTTGGGTTGATAGCAAAATTACAGGTAAATATTTGCTGTTTTTGTGTACCCGTAGCTTAGTGGCTAGGCTAGAGCTAGGAAGTGTTATTTGAATAACGTTATTTCCTGGTTTCGGCCTCCTCCTGAGGGAGTTGTTGGCCGCATGCCCATTATCCCCTATGTATGTAGGCGCTTGGGATGAGTGACAGATAGGTTGTAACTGTTTTTGACTTCCTGTTCTGTTATCTCAGGTGGGTTAGGCCCTTATCATGTTGAGGCAGATAAGTTGTGTAGTTTGCTACTAGGCCCCACTTCAAGCTGGAACTTTGTCTATAATGGGAAGATCCTTTCCTCTAGGCCACTTGTTGTAAGATCAATCAAGTTGAGTAGACATTACTATAATTATTTAATGTCTGTCCTCTAGGCCTAGTGCAGATGTGAGTATCTGTCTGGAGTATGATTCCCTTTGTGAATGACATATATTAAAGCCCTTGGTGATTGCTTTAAGTTCCATATCCTTGCCCTACATGTTTTTGTATGTGAGCATAGTTTGCTGCCACAGGCTGGCACCTGTCTTATTATAGTTGGCGTGTTTCTAACCACTATGTAGGCGATGGTGACCTAATGCTCCCCATCAATGATTTTTGGTGTTCTGAGCGCTTCACCTGTTGGATTGCGTACTCAGGATAGCAGCACCACTTCCCGAGGGAAGTTGGTGTATGTTAGTTCCTGTCTTTTCTTCCTTCGGCTAATCTTTTGTCTAGAACGTAGGCCTGTATGTCACATAGCCTTTTCTAGTTAGCATTTGCTAGGTTAGCATGCTTGGTTTATTCTGTTTATGCTCACATTATGTACACTGCCACAGGCTGTGCCACATGTCTTGGAGCGTAGGCCCTATAGGCCTCCTTCAGATCATGTGATTACGCTGGCTCTACTAATCAGCCAGCCTTGGACATTGCCTGCTGGAATGTGTGTTAGCGGTTCTCCTAGTAGTCTTTGGATCACGTACTGTTGCCGCGTGTGGCATGAATGAGTAGGTCCTCTTAGGCCTCCTTTCTGGACCCATGCTGGCGCAGTGGCTTTTAGTGTTCCAATTAGGCTGTTGCCTATGGTCTCTGATGTGGGAAGGCTCCGAGGAGCTTCCTTATCAGTTCACCTGTTGGCACAGTCTAGTATACCTTTCAGTTGCTCTGCCACCTGTTGATATAATCGTTGGCCCTGGTTAGGCCTTCCTTTTTGATTAACTGGTCTGGTTCAGCCTGCGAGAGTATATTTAGTTGTATTTAACCACCTAGGAGCAAACTGTGCAAACAGTGACCTGTTCTGCGTCAGTAAAAGTTGTGAAACAAATCCCTTCTGAGGAAGTCTTGTTACATTGCTCTCGGTGGTTTAGATGATTGCCAGTCTGGCTGCGGCCTCCTGTTTCTGATTTGGTTGGCTCCGAGGGGCCTTCCATTTCAGCTGACTGATTGGCACAGTCTGGAGAACTGTTTACAGAAAGCAGAGCCATCTGTTGCTAAGATCGTTGGCCTTCTTTAGGCCTTCCTTTTTAGCCTTCTGATTGGCTAGCTGCGACCACCTTTAGAGCTTGGGCAAACAGCCCACGTCGGGTCTGGTTTGGGTGTTGTATTTTCTTCAGGGAAAACTAACACACTGCTCTTTGGTGGTCTAAATTTTTTGGCAGCCACCTGTTGATGCCACATGTACACTAAGTTAGGCCGCCTTCTCGGCCTCTGGTGTAACATTTGGAGTTCAGCTAGAGTGTTCCTCTCGCTGAGGAGTTAGCTTGGATGCTATTACTCTGAGTGGCTAGCCCCCCAGTAGACGGTAGTAAAACCTTACTGAGGTTTGGTTTTTTACTATTGTCTCAAGTGATAGTTGAGCTCCAGCCACCTAGAAATGAGGTGGATCTTTCAGGCTCCTAATAAAGGCCAATGGACTTATCCCATATGTTAAAGGTTCTTAGGCTCCTTTGGCCACCTTTTTCTCAACATTTGGTGTATGTTGATGTGCTCAATTGATCCGAGGATCTCTTCACACGCCGTTGGCCACGGGTCCGGACGGTACTTAACCTCCTTCGTGTCGGTTAGTATCCCTTCTGGTACCTAGGAACACTGCCATGAGCTGATGCCATGCATTTGTCAAGGTAACAGGCCTCTCTAGGCCTTCTTTGACGAAGTATTGGCGTATGTG
>RJVU01036043.1:7419987-7462339 GCA_003731715.1 Anabarilius grahami | reverse complement strand
GCCTCTGGAAGACCTTTCTTAGGTACAGCTTGGGCTAGATGGCCTTAGGGAATGCTGTCACTGACAGTCAGGTGTAACCCGAAGGGGGAGGTGCTACAGTTCCTCAAACTGTTTGAGCCTTTGTCTCAGCCATTCTAGTGTGGCATGCACTCCCCTAAGCATGGCGGCGTGGGTATATCGTTCCCCAAAGTGCATTTCAGCGCAGAGTAGAAGTTCCCTTTCGAAAGGGAACGTCTCAGGTTACGTATGTAACCATAGTTCCCTGAGAACAGGGAACGAGACTCTGCGCTTCCCTGCCATGCTTGGGGCTGCCTGCGGGACAGTCCCTCAAAGACGATAAATTCTGACTGCTTCCGTTGGCGCGCCTTTATACTTCCGGGTCGCGCCATATGACTGTTGCTGGCCAATGGGATTGGAGTTTTTTGGTATGAGGTTTCGAGACACCGGGTCACGTGGACGTTCCCCAAAGCGCATTTCAGCGCAGAGTCTCGTTCCCTGTTCTCAGGGAACTATGGTTACATACGTAACCTGAGACGTTTCCATTACAACTTTTATTTTATTAAGCTAATTTCCTATAGTACCTTTTCATTAAGATGTAATTCCAGTGAATAAAGTTTAATTGTTGGCCTTGATGGATGCTCTGCAAGGTGCCAAATGATCACTTGCCAAGCTCTAAATACAAAGAAATATATGGCAGTTGTTTTTTGTTTTTTTTTTCAATTTAGCAATCCAAATCTTATTATTATTATATTTGAAGGTAATGCAAAATGCTGTTCTATCTATCTATCTATCTATGCAAGAAGCTTGAATGATGGGTTAAAACAACTTCAATATAAGGGGGAGTTTACATGACACTGTTTTTAACTAAAAATTGAAAACTTTTAAACTTTTAATACATTCTGGGTACCTGAAAATGCAAACATTTGAAAACGGGTTTCAAGGTGCAAGTTTCAAACCGGTGACATCATTCGCATGTGTATTATGTGTTCAGTGCACAAGCACTGTACATTATTTGACTCACAGTCCACATTTTCATAAAATTTTCCAGCTTTAGAGTCCAGGGTCACCTGTAGTAATAAACTAACCTGATCGTCCATCCAGACAAAATTGTTTGATGCTTTCGCCAACCTGTTTGTTTTCACCGCTCCATAGAAGAATGCATATGTGTGCAGGTATGTAGTGCTTCTTTACAAAGTGACATCGCCAACTTCTGGCCTGGCATGAATAATACTGTGTTTGTAGTCGTTTTTGCAGTTCCATGTGAACGAAAACGCTTTGACAACATTATCGTCTGTACGCAAAACTTTTAAACATGCGAAGGATTTTTTTTTTTTCTTCATTACTTCATTGTTGTGAAAACGTTCCCTAAAACCTAAAGTCATACAGTAGATCATGTTTGATATCCCTGTTGAAAAAAAAAAACCAAACAAACAAAAAAAGAAGCATATGCTGGTTAGGTATGTTCTGAAGCATGGCAACTGGTTTGAGCTGGTTTAAGCTGGTCAAGTGCTGGTCCTAAGCAACTAGCTCCAGCTCAGGACCAGCTTAAACCAGCTCAAACCAGCTGTCATGTTTCAAAACATACCTAACCAGCATATGCTGTTTTTTTTTTGTTTTTTTTTCAACAGGGATAAAAGACTCTGCAGAATATGTTCACTCAACCATCAACCACAGTATAAGAGCACACACTTCTCAGTGACTCATTATCTGGTCTCCAGTGTAGATTACTGACTTCTTACCTGATCTACTATCTTCACACTGATCTACATGAAGTTCTCTCCTGTGAATTACAAGTTATTAGACTCTCTGTTAGACTCTCCAATTACCTACCTGTGTTTTCTCACCTGTTCCAACTATCCAAGAAGTGTGTGATTTCCAGTCTCTTCCACTCACCGGTCAAAAACTCATCCCAAGCTACCGGGTAAAAGGAAAGGACTTTGTTATCAGGGTTGGGCAAAAATACATCAAAATGTATTTTAAAATAAAACACCAAATACCTTAATTTTAAGTGTATCAAAATAAACTACAAAATACAGCAGCCACACCATGTATCAAAATAAACTACTGTATTTTTGTTTTTTAAAAATACAAAAAAAATACTTTTACAAGGGAGCATGAAATTTATTCGCAAACCTTCCATCAATTGGCCTATTTGATCTATCCCTTCACCATTACACTGACTCACTTGATTAAGTGAACAATGTTTGATAGCAACAGCTTTTCTCTGCCCGAGTCATGCAATAAATCTGACATATGCAACCAGTTAAAGGCACAAATATGTAGGATTTTTGGATTAAAATGTCCAAAAAACACTAGAACAATTTTATATATTTTGTTGACTTGTGTACTTACATTATCCCAAATGTTTCCACAAATGTTTAAATCCAGAGAAATAAGCAATTTTAACCAGGACACAGACTGTGTCCGTGCGTCGCCTATCAATGACATCATTTCCCTCGATTTATTTTGTGGAAACCATGGAAACATCAAAGACGCTCTAGTATATTATGTGTTTTATTAGACAGGGGAGCAACTGTTTGGATACATTCATCAACAGAAAACTACTCAAGTTATATAGCTCAACACATTAAGTCTTTTTGTTTGAATCTTGTTTTCTTGATTTACCGTGAGTACCATGTTTTACCATGACTAATATCGATCCAGCTTACTGCAGTGTGCAACAAGTGTCTCATAGCAGATGAGTGACCGCATGGAGTAGCACTATAATAACTTTCAACACACAAATGTATTTAATATGATAAAACAGCGCTGCTTTACCCCACATACGCTTGACTGGAAGAAGTGGAAGCAGCGACTGTGGCATAATAAAAGTCCAACTGCTCTCGAGGTGTGTGTCGCACTCGTCTCTCATTAGCAATCGCTCCAGCGGCCTCGTTCAGCTCTCACAGCACTCGACCCTGCTCTGCTTCACACTACAGTACTGTTAATAATCTCATCCATGAACATGATTTCTGCCTGAGTCCCGTCCCGATTCTTTTCCACCGGCTGTAGACGTGAAGACAACAACTCCAATGATTCCATGAAATCAAGGTGTCATCAAGCGACCTCTAGGGCGAAAATGTACATATTGTGGCTTTAAAAGATCAAATACGCATGTTTCTTACCTTGACCACCTTATGGATCCATATGGATCAATTTTCTATTCTGATCTCAACAAGTCTCTGCAAACTACTGAGTAGGCACCAATCAGAGGCCGCAATTTTATGATGTCATCATATAGACTTCTTACAAAGTATTTTACAGTATTTTAAAAATACAAAAAACTAAAGTATTTTGATACAAAATATGAAGCCATTTTCATCAACCCAATCAAATACAAATTACAAAATACTATTTTGTATTTGAAATACGTATTTGAAGTACATGTATCATAAATACTGCCCATCCCTGTTTGTTATGCACTATTCATAACAGACATCAACGACTCTGACTTCACTATCACTCACCTGCTTTATCTGTGCATTCCATCTTTTCAATAAATACTTGTTTGTGTTTGATTATAATCCTGTCTCTGAGTCTGGTATTTCGTTACACTCACATTACAGGTTTAACAAAAAGTTGGACCCTGTTGAAGAATTGACAGCATTTATTTATTTAAAGAGGGACCTAGGGTGATTATTGTCAGACACAGAGGTAAGTGCAAAGTGGAACAGTTTATTGAACAGAGGTATCGGACACAAGCTGAACACAGGTGGATAACTTGACACGTAGAACACACCGTGGATAATAACAGTTTACTTTCCTTTGCAGAAGGGGAGGACGAGGAAGACAAGGATGACGAGGAAGACGAGGAAGACGAGGAAGACGAGGAAGACGAGGAAAACGAGGAAGACGAGGAAGACGAGGACAGGGACCAGGGGTTCGGTACGAGACCAGACAGTGAGTGGTTGAGTGTGGCTTGCTTATATGTGGCTCTGGTGATGATGCACAGGTGATCAGAATTCCGGTGATTGTGAACGAGTGGGAGTGGCGTAAGTGTCCGTGTCTGATGGTGCAGGCAGTGCGGTTGTGACAGTTATTTCCTCTGTTGCTTAGTTTTAGGGTCGACAGTAGGCCAATTTGTGTCAGTCATCAAAAAGCAACATTATTCTTTCAGTTGTGCGCTGGGGATATTACAATATTTGATTTCTTTTTTATATTTTTGGTGCCTTTGTTGAACCATAGTACTCCAATTTTATGAAGACTTAGAATGGCGTTTAATTCTTTGAATTAACAAAAATTACCATATAATGTTTGAGTGAATACATTGAATCCTGCATTGTGATTATTCCCATGTTATAATATCTGCTCTATGACCCTTACGCAAGCGGAGCTACAGTGCCCTCCCCAAATATTGGCACCCTTAGTAAATATGAGCAAAGGCAGCTGTGAAAATAAATCTGCATTGTTTATCCTTTTGATCTTTCATTCAAAAAATTCACAAAATTCTAACCTTTCATTGAAGTGATACAATTGAAAGTGGGAGGAAACTCACATTATGAAATAAATGTTTTTCTCCAATACATGTTGTCCACAATTATTGGCACCCCTAGAAATTATTATGAGTAAAATATCTCTGAATTATATTCCCATTCATATTGACATTTTTTTAGCACACCAGGGTGACTAGGAGCATGAAATTGTCCAGCCAAGACTTCCTATTCCACAGGAGTACAAATATGTGTAAACACAAAGGCCAAATTCCCTTAATCATTCATCACAATGAGAAAAACCAAAGAATATAGTTCTGATGTTCAGCAAAAAATTGTTGAGCTTCACAAAATAGAAAATGGCTATAAGAAAAAAGCTAACACATTGAAAATCCCCATTTCCACTATAAGGGCAATAATTAAGAAGTTCCAATCAACCAAAAATGTTACAAATCTGCCTGGAAGAGAATGTGTGTCTAAATCGCCCTAATGCACAGTGAGGAGGAGAGTTTGAGTGGACAAAGACTCTCCAAGGATCACAGCTGGAGAATTGCAGAGATTAGTTGAGTCTTGAGTCTTAGAAAGACAAAAAAAAAAAAAAAAAAGATCAAACAGCACCTACATCCCCACAAGTTGTTTGGGAGGGTTTCAAGAAAAATCCTCCTCGCTCATCCAGAAACAATCTCCAGCATATTCAGTTGTCAGACACTACTGGAACTTCAAAAGGGACCGGTTTCTATGGTCAGATGAAACTAAAAAAATAGCTTTTTGCCAGCAAACCCACCAGATGGATTTGGTGCACACATGGATAAAAAGCACCCCATGCCCACGGTTAAATATACTGCTGGATCTTTAATGCTGTGGGCCTATTTTTCTGCTGGAGGTCCTGGACATCTTGTTCAGATACATGGCATCATGGATTCTATCAAATACCAACAGATAAAATACAAAAAAACAAAACCTGATTGCTTCTGCTAGAAATCCTATAATGGGCAGTGGTTGGATCTTCCATCAGGACAATGATCCAAAACAAACATCAAAACCAACACAAAAATGTGTCACTGAGCACAAAATGAAGCTTCTGCCATGGCCATCCCAGTACTCTGACCTGAACCCTATAGAAAATGAGTGGAGTGAACTGAAGAGAAGAAGCACCAACATGGAGCTGGAAATCTGAAGGATCTGTAGAGATTCTGTATGAAGCAATGGCCTCTGATCTCTTGTCAGGTGTTCTCCAAACTCATCAGGCATTATAGAAGAAGACTCAGAGCTGTTATCTTGGGAAAAGGACGTTGCAATAATTGGGTGCCAGTAATTGTGGCCAACGTGAACTAGAGAAAAACATTTATTTCATAATGTGAGTTTCCCCCCACTTTCAATTGTTTTACTTAAATGAAAGGTTAGAATTTTGTGAATTTTTTTAATGGAAGATCAAAAGGATAAACAATGCAGATTTATTTTCACAGCCACCCTTGCTCATATTTACTAAGGGTGGCAATATTTGTGGAGGGCGCTGTATTTGCAAAATTATTTAACATTAGTCAAAATGACCTTATTATATTAGATGATTAAAGTCTGTGCTGCAGAATCTACACATACAGTAGTAAATGTCACTTATCCATTCACCATGGTGAAGAATATGTATTTAAAATATCCCTGATGGAAAAGGTTATATTTTTTTTAGTGCAGCATGGGGTTCAGGTGACAGCTACCTGAAAAATGAGGTTATACATTAGCAGAGAATATGTCTGAGTGCTGAAATGTTATACATGATTCATCTAGAACAAGATTTCTATATTTCATAGTGGAGCATGTTTCACTCTGCTGTCGTCTTCACTTAAGAGTGCCACCCATTTTGACACATTTGAGAACATCTGGTTGCGTGGACCCAGCCTGCTTCACTTTAGTGAGAAAAGCTCTTTAAAATCCTCAAATGTGGGGTTTTAAAGTGATTTCTGCGTGTCATTTCCAAGTGTAATGAATAAAATTACTCTCGCTATTCAATCCATTTCCACTCGTATACCATTGATAAGTAATACCATTTTCTTGTGGCTATTAGTGTTATTAGTCTGTAACACTGGGACATGGGAAGGTGAGATGAGGCGGATCCAAAAAAAGGACTACAACCATGGCACAAGGAACAGGAAACACTTTAACATAATTCCAGGGGTAAACACAGGGAACATGTAACATGCTATGTCCAAAACTTGACTTGTTGCCTCGCTGCCTTATAGGCAATGACTTTGCAGGCAGCGTTTGCGCACGAAGGTATCTTATGAAACTGATTTCAGACCAGCTTCTGAGGCAGCGTATGGTTTAATGATCTACAACAAAAGAGCAAAATGGTCACCAAAGATGTATTGTTTTATTTTAAAAAACTTACAGTAATATTGCATATTTTTGTACTTCGTTTGAATAGGCTTTGCATATCTACTGCAGCTGACTGGTTTTATGCAAAAGTAATTACTATAAAGGAATTTGTGTCATCAAAAAAAAATCCTACAGAGATACCTGATACAAAAAGCCACAAAAATAAAAAATTTTGTGATCGTCTTGTGTTAGGCCAAACATTGAAAATATGTTTGCAGGTAACTGCATACCTATTATCCAAAATGCAAAACGTGGGATAAAATTAATCCTCATTTTGAAAAGCTTGATGATTCCTTTTATACCACTTGTGCTTTGATGGATTTTTTTTGCAGTCACTTCATGGTTATCTGTCAGAGCTGTATAAATTTGCAATTGAATTAGCCAGTCGGCCTCAGTTACATTCAGAAGTTATTCTATCTGCTGTACCTGATGCAATGAATAACATGAATAAAGCCAAACATAAGCCTTGAATGAATCAATCTTTTGTTAAAGCAAAGCAAAGAGAAAAAAAAAAAAATGAAAAAAACAACAACTCTTATTTCCCAAAGCAGCACATCTGTCAGATAACTTGTTGAGGTGAAGATTTTGTTCTTTGAATCACAAGTTTTGTACCAAGGGACTTCAAGGGAATTCTTCAGATGGGTTAAAACGAACCTTGAATTCTTCAGATGGGTTAAAAATGACTTCAATATAAAATCCTCAACTCATACGGTGGATCATGTTTGACATAAAAGACTCTGCAGAATCTGTTCACAGTAGGAATTGGCAAGACTTGAGAAGGGAAAACACAGGTGAGGCATGTTTAATATTGGCAGACACCAGCAAAGGGAACTCCACCTGCATAATCGGATTTTATTGAGGGAAATGCATAATTAGGGTCAAACACCACACACAACATACATTTGTGCTTCAAAATGAACGATGCCAGTATTTGTCCCACAGTCACAGCAGACACACCAAACTCCATCTGTCAAACCTGTTCATCGTAAAGACCCACACAATAGGTTTTCATGTCCAGCTAAATCAAACACATTTTCTCACAGGGGACCAGATTACCACCAATGCATGAATGGAATAGCGTTTGGCATAACATGCGTCCCATTGTGAAGATACACATGTGAGGAAGGTAACTGCGTGGAATTACAGTGAAGGGCAGGATGCATCTTTTTATCCTTGGATAAGTTGCAAAGACAGCCAAATAGCTCTCTGAATAACTGGAGACGCCTTCACCAAGAGCCAGGCGCTGGGTTTGAAGACAAGGACCTGCTATTGTCAGCCTCAGGATTTTGAATTAATCACATGCATAACGCATTAACGTTGATAGCCCTAATATATATATATATATATATATTAGCTACTGTACAATATAGCTGTCCGGTATTAAAAACAACATACACCAAACGTAAACGCAAACAAGAACCGACAAAGACTGAGGGAGAACACTGAATATATACATATATATATAAGTCAAACAAAGGGGCAAACAAGACTAATTAACAAGATACACCTGTAGCAGATCTGTACAGGTTGAGCTGGGGAAGGTGGAGGTTTTCTGAAAGCATGCTGCACTGCTAAGGCAAATGCTACTTATGTATTTGAAGGTTGAGCACGCAAGCTCATTGGATACTGATACAGCAGGAACCAATCAGCTGTGCCCTATATAATGATGTGATTCCGAGCAGGTTGTGTTAACCCTCTGGAGTCGGGAAATGCGTCGGCGTGTTTTGCAGGATTTCTTTTCACATTGCAGCAAAACAGACTTAAAATACTAAATTTGTTGTCATAGAGACAGAAGTAATATATCAATTGAAACTATAGAATGTCTCCTTTTATTTGTGTACACTCAAGAGTAAAAACAAAATGTTGTGATTTTTTCAAAATAAAGAAAACTAACATGATGCGTGATCTGTCATCTCCCTCTAAACGAAGTCCAATCTGATAGTTCTCAGAAAATGAAGTGTAACTTAGTGAATACTAATGACACAAAAATGAGGCTTATGTCTAAAGAAATGTTGAAATGTCAGGTTTTAAATCGTGTAAGTCAAACCAAAAACAAATATTCTCTGTTTATGTAATCTGTATGAAAAGAGAGACATGTCAGACGTCCGTGAGTCAGCTCATTATCCACTAATTTGGCCACGAGCGAGTGCTATTCAGAGGCAAATTCTGAGGCAATATATTATCGTAATCATGTATTTATTATCTTCAGAATTGTCTATCTGCATGTTATAGCAATGGTTATTGCGATCTCTGGAAGCCTCTGTTAGTTCTTGGAATGTCACATGGTATGCCTGTTCTTCTTTACAAGTCATTTGTGGACTAAATGTGCACAGAGTGCCCTCCGGCTGCAAGTATGAATTGAAAACACAGTACATCAGAGTATCCAGCGCTAAACATATGACAATCCATCAATATTTCTCCAAATGTGCATGCTTTTAAGCTAAAAACCTATATGAAATGCCATAGAGGTAACATGAATGTTCAGACGCTTTGCATCACAGAAATACATTATATTTTAAAGTATATTAAAATATTAAACCATTATTTTAAATTGTAATAATATTTCACAGTATTGCTGTTTTTTTCTGTATTTTTGATATACAGCATGATGAGCATGATACTTCTTTTAAAAACATTATAATAGTAATGCGTCCAATCTTTTGACTGATACTGTAATTTAACATAGGCCTATACAAAATTTTCTTCACATGATGTGCAATTATACGTGCATGCATGAGATCACAAAAATCATGTTCTCTGTCAAGAGTGGACATTATATTAACGTTAATACTGTTATTGGCATGATCACAGAGGGTTTTTTTCACATAGCCTAGCTGACTGAAAGGGCTCATTATGCGGGTCATTATGCGGGTTTGTCTTCTCAGGTGTGAATCTCAGCATTATTCATGAAGATTCACGCCTCCATGCATACAGTGTGTCTTGACAAAAAGTGTCTTTTAAAAAAATTGTAATCTCTATATTGTTTTATATGAACGGGTAGGCAGGATAATTTTTACATCATTTTGAAGCACAAATTCTAGTCTACAACCTCCAATACCCAAAAGTCTTTTGAACACATATTTAATATTTGTTTTTTGGCCTTATTTTAGTGACTTAAGTTTTTTCAATAACCACGCATAAACGTTATTCCTTCAAAATACAAACATGTACATACATGTTGTTCACATATTATGGTAGCTTAGTTTGTGCTGAATACAGTGTAATGACACCTTTTCCATTTATATGTTTATGAACAACTGAAAAAAGCACAAATGTCAGGGCATGTCAAAACTTCTCCAGGCCCCAAATCAGCCTCAGAAAATCATCAAAAAGTTATAATTAATCCAGGTCCTTACCATCTCATGTGGTTCTAATTAACTAATTATTGTCAAACTTTTCCAGGTTAGCATAATCAAACACTTTGTTTTGCATGTTATGTTTACAAAATAATCGTTTTTTATTACATTCAGATGGACATAAAAAGTGATTATGAAGTGTAAACACACCTATTACTTCAATATTTTCTGTGTAGCTATTTGCCAACCAACAGTTCTGTGCAATTAGTTATTTCCCAGCCAATTCATTATTGTGGTGTGAAGGATTTCATACTCACCCAATTCTAAATAGCATGTAAGATAAAAATGAACTGTGATTTGTTTAACACATTGACCAGATGGTCTCTTCCTGTCCATATGAGTACATATAGATTTTGGCCAGAATAAATCAAAGTGTGGCTACAAATGGCTAAGACTTTGCTAACACTGCAATTTTACATAACTCCAGGTATGTGGCTCTCATACCACGATGTAACAACATATTATGATTATTATGATCGCTGTTGGAGCTTTATGGATACCACGTGCAATCGTTGCTCCTGTGGATAATGCGTGTCTGGATCAGAAACAGGGATGTATAACCGTTAGCTGGTAGTTTGTGCTCACCATACGGTGAAATGTAGTATTGATTATGTGGCATTGCAAATAAATACAATTGCATTTAAACTAATAGTTTAGTTGTATTGTTTTAATTGAGGAAACAGATGTTTGCTATCTTCACCAAGTGAATGAACAATTATTTCTAGATGCATTGAGCCAGAGGTGACATGAAAGTTTTATCGATATATACAAAACATTTCCCATCATGTGCTGCACAGAATGCTTGCAGATATTCGAATGGACACTGGGTGTCATTTCTGCTTGTAGACTGGTAATTGTGCTTTTTATTGACTTCTAATGATTTTTTTTATGCAGCCACCATGGCCTCTTTGCCCTTGGTTTGACCGGTGATGGAAGACTTGTGAGGCAAATGTAGTCATAGAAGTATGTTGAACTTCATCCTGTTTGACAGTGCAATCTATACCTCATCTAGGAATGATGACCTTTTCAACAGCAGAGCTCTGAACTGGCCTCTTTATCACCTTGTTCACTCAAAGGACACCAAGCATTCTCTGTGCACAAACCATGATGTGACTGTCATCATTCAAAGATAAGCATGCTGAAGTCACAGACACAATCACCCAGAGAAAACTATAATTGCGGAGACGTTGCTGTTCTGTAGATCAGGAGACTCAATGGCGTTCTTGGTTATGTTTCATTCATCAACTATGTTACTCCACCACTTCAGTCCAGTAATCTGAACCAGCTCTTGAAAATGCTAAAAGTGTGCTTGTCTACACCATAGTAGGGCTAAGCGACACGTCAAAAAATATGATTGCAATATTTGGTCCCACTTTTAATTAGATGTCTTTAACTACTATGTAGTAATATTTAAATTAATAATTTGATTCAATGCACTTATTGTGTACATGTGTTTACATTGTACTTATATAAAAAAATGCCTGCATGTAATAACATCTGTAATTAATTTCTGTAATTATATATATATGTGTGTGTTTTGCAATACAGTATAAACAATTTTTTTATTATTATTATTTTTTTTTTTTTATGTAAGTACATAGAAGTTAAAGACACCTCATATAAAGTGTGACCCAATATTTTTTTTCAATAACTATATTTATCACAATATATAATTTGATAATTTTGCCAGCTTGAGTATCCTGACAATGACTGAAGCTGGAGGGTTCTTTTTTTTTTTTATGTAGTTTAGTAACAAAAATAGAATAACAAACTTTTTACTGCAAAAACACGCCTTTTCTGCCTAGGTAGCTAGTTAGGTTGTCTTGTAACTTATTAAAATAGTGGCAGCAAACATCTCTAATATATGAAGAGGTGCAATCTATACAAAAAAAGTTCAGTTAGATAAAATAAAGTTAAAAAATATTAACAATGCTCTGGGTTTACATCTATGAAAGGATTTAGAGGTGTACATTTGAGTGAAAAGTGCACCATGTAAACATTGTAAACTTTTTTAGCTAGTGCCAAAAGCACAGGCTGGAAATAGAAGCTTGTTTCCACCACTGAATAAAAATATAAAAAAGTAATTGTGACTTTTTGTCTCACAATTCTGACTTTTTTTATGATGTCAGATTTGTGAGATATAAACTCGCAATTTTGAGTTATAAAGTCAGAATTATGGGATATACAGGTAAACTCGCAATTGTGAGAAATAAAGTCAGAATTGCGAGACATAAAATCTTAATTCTGACTTTTTTCTCACAATTGCGAGTTTATATCTCACAATTCTGACTTAATAATTGTTAATAAGTGTTTTGAGTAATTTGCTGTATGTTGATGATAATGCAATGGAGAGAGAGAGCGTTTAATGTGCACTTCTTGTGCTCTGTAATGTTTAGCTTTTGTGGTGATTTGTTTGGAGTGAAAACGGACGCAATAAACTTTATAAAACATCAGTAAAGGTTTGGTCATCATTCGGATGGGGTCCGCTACACTTATGAAAGTTACAAAAGTTATTTAGTCAAGAATAGTGTGCAATCTTTTGTTATTTGATTAACATTAAAGCGCAGACAGCAGAGCTAGGATTACGCAACAGTCATAATACAGGTCATTGCCTTCACGCAGTTAATTAATAAACCCTCGGTTTGTTATATCGGCCTTTCTCCTGCTACAGCTGATATGCCATCCCTAATATAAACTCGCAATTGCGATAAAGTCAGAATTGTGAGATATAAATTCGCAATTGCGAGTTATAAAATCTAATTATAATTTTTCTCAGAATTACTGAGAGTTTATATCTCAATTCTGACTTTATAACACACAATTTTGACTTTATATCAACCAATTTTGACTTTATATCACACAATTGTGAGTTTATATCACATAATTATGACTTTATAACATGCAATAAATCAGAGTTTATATCTGATTTATTGTAATTAACCAAAGAAATCACTGTGCAATTTAGTATTATTATTATTAATCAGTTCACAGCCACAGCGAGAGCAAATATTGCCTGGTTAATAGTGTATTGTGGGTGGTTAGTTAATGAGATGCAGGGTCTTGAAATGCTGCATGATAAAATGGCCCAACATCAGCTTGAATTTGCTCTTCTGATTTTTGATTGCAGTCTTTGGCATCTGAGCACAGTTTGAGACAGTATATTGAGATCTCATCTGACACTTTCCCATCCTTTTTTTTTTTTTTTGGGAGCAGAATTCAGAGAAGCAGGAAACTTGAGCAAAAGTCACCATTTTCTCTCCATTTTAAACAATTGAATTATTTAAGAGATTGTCCCCCGGTTTCACTGACAAGGCTTAAGCCTTGATCCAGATTAAAATGCATGTTTGAGCTGTTTTAACTGAAAGCAACTTGCACTGACATATTTTAAAATATGTTACTGTCATAGTTTTTTCTCAAGATGCACACCTGCAAGGTTTTTTTTTTTCTAAATCACGTTAATAAAAGCTACTTAAATGCTCTAATTAAACTAAGGCCTAATCCTGGCATAATCTAAGCCCTGTCTGCGAAACCAGGCCTGTATTTGTGATTTTTCTTTTTTCTTTTGTACAGACACTGTGAGACACTAACTGGGGTAAACTTCTCTAATGCCCTTGCATGATTGCTTTCTTGTTTTATTCCAAAAAAAGTCAGTCAATTCACAACATAGTCGTTCAGAGGTGCCCTCTAAGAGATCCTTTGACTCTTTTGCTCAATCATTGTAAGAGGTGAAAGAAACAGAAGAAAAGTGGAAGATTCTGAAAGAGGTAAGGTGTCTTTTATTCTCCCATTACTATGGAAATGAATGGCTAAGCCTGTAGTGAAGTCTTCTCATGACTGTGTGTGAAGGTCTGTATACTTTAAGAAAGAGGGACAACAGAGGAAAGGGACCAGAGGAAAAAACGTTTTTGTCCACTGGTGTTTTCTCCTTTATTGAGCAGAGCCATGCTGTCAATCATCTTCACATCTTCTTCTGCTCAGCTTGAGTTCATGCACCCATCCTTCAGCTTTATACCAAAAGTTTTTCCACAGGGCTTCCGCTGTTTGATTTCAAAACTTTGCCATCAGGAAAGTTATTAAAGGGTATACACAGTGCTTGCGAGCTTGCTTCAGACATGGCTTCGTAAGCTCACCCACAGAGAGAGAGAGAGAGAGAGAGAGAGAGAGAGAGTTTGTTGGAGTCACACAGTGGAAAAGGACAGTGTCAACAAATGTTCCTCTGGCCTGATTCGCTTTGACTCCTGCATTTAATTCTAAATAACTTCATGGCTGCTGCTTCCTGCTATGTGACCACCGTGGATAAAAGTCCAGCAGGGCTAACATGATACACCCATAACTTCGCTTATAGGTTGCTGGCCAGGCGTGACCCCGCTGTCTTGCCGTTTAATACTTTTTTCTAGACTGGTTGATATTCCACTTCCTGCTTAGAGGACAGGTAGCTAACACCTATTCTCACATAGCAAGGCCTTTGACTAAGGCTTTGTTTACATCTGGTATTAAGATTTCTGTTTCGGTTGATCTGATCACAAGTGGACGAAGCTAAATATAGGTGTAAAGGAAGTGTAAAAAGCTTTGAGCTTGGCCACTTTCGACCACTTCCAGAGGTAGTCGAAAACGCATTGACCGGATTGCTTTCATAGTGTAAACGTTAATGTGGTCAAATGTGTTTGAACAGCCACAAAATACCATCTACTCTCTGCCTACTGATCTAATTTCCACTCATAGACCCTCCCCTCGAAGAAATCAGAACAGAAGTGGTTGAAAGTGGACAAAAGAGAAAATACCAAGTTTAAGCTGGAATGTGTCTCCCTCGTCTGCTTGTGATCCGATCGACCAAAATGCATCTTAACACTCTGGGGTCTGACGGTCACGCCGGCGATACCACCGCGGTTTTTTTCTTACCAGTGTGAAAGAAACTCAAAATACTCTGTCAATGTTGCACATATAATTAAGAGTTATCCACCATTTTAATCTGTGGAATATCTTCTTTTATTTGTGTACACTCAGAGTAAAAACAAAATGTTGTGCTTTTTAAAAAATAAAGAAAACTAACATGATGCGTGATCTCTCGTCTCCCTCTGAACGAACTCCAATCTGATAGTTCTCAGAAAATTAACTGTAACTTAGTGAATTCTAATGACAAAAAAATTACACTTATGTCAAAAGAAACGTTGAGATGTCAGCTTTTAAATCGTTTAAGTCAAATCGAAAACAAATCTTCTGTGTTTATGTAATCTGTATGAGAAGAGAGCCATGTCAGAAGTCCGTGATTCAGCTCATTATCCGCTAATGCGGCCACGGCCATGGAGCGAGCACTATTCAGACGCAAATTCAGTCAATACATGCAGACATAGTTTCAATCGTGTATTTATTATCTTGAAAAGTGTTTATCTGGAAGTTAAAGCCATGGTTCTGCTCTAGAAGACATGCAGTTAGTTCCTCGTTCTTCTTCTTCTTTATATGGATTTGTGGACTAAAGGTGTAAAGAGCGCCCTCCGGCTGCAAGTATGAATTAAAAACACCATTCCTGAAATGCCCTCTTCTTCTTTAGAATAATTTGTGGACTAAAGGTGTACAGAGCGCCCTCCGGCTGCAAGTATGAATTGAAAACACAGTATCCAGCACTCATAGTGATGAGAATAAATATAGAATAAATATTACTCCTCTGTATAGAAATTTGACATAAACATATAAGAATCATCAATATTTCTCCAAATGTGCATGCTTTTAAGCTAAAAGCCTATATGAAATGCCATAGAGGTAACATAATTGTTCAGACACTTTGCATCACAGAAATACATTATATTTTAAAGAATATAATAGAATACCATTATTTTAAATGGAGCTGAGACATGATTACAGAGGGTTTTTTTCACAGCCTACCTGACTGAAAGAGCTCATTAATATGCAAGTCATTTCAGCTCATTGCTATTCAATTCTTTTGTCTTCTCAGGTGTAAATGAGCCATTATTCATGATCATTCACGCCTCCATGCATACTGTTTCTCTTGACAAAAAGTGTCTTACAAAAACTAAATCAATATATTGTTTTATATGAAGGAGTAGGCAGCATAATTTTTACATAATTCTGAAGCAAAAACTCTAGTCTACAACCTCCAGTACCCAGAGGTCTTATGAACACAGATTTAATATACTTTTTTTGGCCTTATTTCAGTGACTTAAGTTTTTTGTTTTTTCAATAACCATGCATAAACGTTATTCCTTCAAAAATACAAACATGTACATACATGTTCCTCACATATTATGGTAGCCTAGTTTGTGCTGAATACAGTGTAATGACACTTGTGTCATTTATATGTTTATGAACAACTGAAAAAAGCACAAATGTCAGGGCATGTCAAAACTTCTCCAGGGCCCCAAAAATCCTCAGACCCCAGAGGGTTAATACCAGGTGTAAACAGGGCCTAAATGGCATAAGGTCTGGTCCACATTACTGCTTATTCTGGTCAGTAATAACCCAAACAAACCACAGTCTGTTATATATAGTATACAGGGCCGTTTCTAGCAAAAGGTGATGATGATTCTAGGGGCTCCTGGCCTTAGGGGGACTCCACCCATACATTCCTTTCATGACTTTCAGAAAGAAAAAAAAAATGTAAATTGAAATGGGATCTTCTTGGGAAGTATGCGTTTACACTGTTGTACACTGTATTAAGTAAACTAGTAAGAATGTGAAAACTGTTTTAACTTCACAGTGCCAAAAATGCATAGATGAAGAAACACCCAGTCATAGTCTCCCAGCAAGGGTTAACCGACCCGCAGCGGTCCTTACAGTTACTGGGCAGCGATAAACCACCACATTAGTTTTTCCAAACAAAGGTCACGATTCATTGAATTTTACAGCACATGTTCTGAGATGAGGTCCCACATGCTTATCGAACCCAGTAGAAATTGAAATGACTGATTTATTCACTCCAACCCCTGGTGAAGGTTAAGGGTGGCATCTCAGGCTCTCGTATGTTTTCTCATAAAGCCCTTTGAGGCTTTTTATTAGTTTATTAAACTGCTTTATGAGGAGCACATAACTGCATCTTGCATGTCGATGCATCTCACTTCCATCTGGCCTCTGTCTAAGCATATGTCCATGACTGATTGCAGTCCACCAGCAGCCGTGTAATTTGTACCTTCAGATTTGCAAGTTGATATGAAGATTTCATATGTTTCTCTTAAAGTCACCACAAGATCAAATTTTAAAGGTCCTGTTTTTTTATGGAGTATTGCAGTGTTTATTATAAATTATTTATCAGTTTTAATCCAAGTAACTCCGTGATCTTTCATCAAAATAACCCCCCCTACCTCTTGCAATGACCTCTCTGCTCTAATGACGAGTTGGCACGAGAGTGGAACAACTTTATGCCGACTCGAGATCAGCGTTCTTGCCACATTATCCCAAGCAACATGAGGCAAGCAAATCAATGTTATTTTGACGCAGCATTCTTTCTGTGTGCTCGTAAACTGCGTTCCAGTGCAGTTCAGCAGCTATAAAGCTTATGGACTACTGTTCAGATGGTTCCTTGGCATCGGACGCATCTTTGGGCTCTAGCTACTCCCCCCTGTGCAATTTGTGAAGCTTCTTGAGCCGTTGCCACTAACTATCCCATGTGTTCTCATGCCTGGATAAAAGAGACTCAAAATTGAAGGAATCACAAACACTGGCAAAGGAGAAATGCATATATCGGAGCCTTGGTTTTTGCATCTTCTGGTCCTTGAAATATTTATGCAAAAAAGGATATAGCAAACCAGGAATGTAGGGGCCAGCCTGTTGAACAAACCAAGAAAGCCTGGTAAGAACACCAGTGTATAAACACAACATATGCTTGCGACCAACACAAACAGAAGACAACAGCTCTTTTATTTTCTGTCCACTTCTTCTTTGTTCCCCCTCACATCAATGTTGGTGGCCACCAGAAACCCTGCTTTTATGTGGCACAGGCTGGCAATTAAAAATATGCCTGCAGTGAGCATCCATTGCGATGGCCAAAAGAGCTGCATTCTGGGACAGCTCTCCTTCTCCCTTTTTCTCGCTCTCACTTTTCTGCTTCTTCCAAGTCACTGCCTCATTTGTATTTTGCGGCCTTTCGTCTGGCTCCACCATCTAATTCACTTGAATGTTCCACCTGCCCACTCTTCAAGATTTGACACATTTTATAAACATCTACTAAAAGGACTGTCACAGGCCTCCAACTGGTACCATTATCCACTAATTCACCCTAAAAGGAAGAAGCTTTTATTGCAATCTGCTCATGCAAGGAAAAAAAAAAACAAGGGAGACGTTTGATGTCACTTCTCATGTCCTTCATCCGGTCCTCATGCTTTGCTTCAGAGCGATACCGTCTCATGGCTCAGTCTGTGTTCACAAATGATGTGCTGTCTGGTTTTTGCTAATTGCCAATCTTAATATTTGACTCGCTCTGCATCAAAGTGTAACCTCTGTTTATCTGTTGTCATCTAAAGCTCATGGATTACCGACATATTCATTCATATCAGAAGAAGGCAGGATGTTTAATGCACGGGAGACATGTAAGCATGAAACTCATGACAGAGTAGTATGATTTTCCCATGAGCAATGAGAGCTTTGAAAGTGAGTGTCTGTATTTGCTCTTGCTCCGTACTCTCCTCGACATGGTGTCGCGTTATTGTTTTGATAGATCGTATTGGACTGCGTTCAGATCAGAGTTAACTGCCTATAATGTGCCTGCATGTTAAGATTTACCACGTTAAAACATTATCACACTTTTAGAAGTCAGAATGAAAGAAAGATGGAATTTGTGAAATGTTGTCAGAAATACAAAGATGAAAAGTACTAATTGCGACAAATGTGGGGAAAAACTAAGAATTAATTAAAGTAAGAAGTATTTCTACATAAAAAAACTAAATAATACAAGAAACAAAATCTGCAATGTCAATATTGAACTTTTTTCACATTTCAAACATAATGGTAATGGAATATGCATTACAAATGCCTATGTGAAAGAAAAGAAAAACATGTTGAGGTCAATTTTAAAATACTTTTAGAACATCCACTGGTAAAATAATGGAAAGTAAATTGCACATCTGTATATCTTAGTGAAGGATTTGGCAAAATAGGAGTTAACTCTGTAAGTAATTGATGATTTAGCGGTTCACATTCTGTTCAGGGTGAGCAGGGGTCTTGACATAGCATTAAAGGGCAGATGTTTCAAATGTCCATGCTCATCCTCTGGCTATTTCTCTTCTTGCCGTGTGCAAGACATTTCACCCTTAACCTCTGATGTGTGTCATCATTTTGCCTCCCATGGCATGCTGGTAAGTGGAACATGGAATAAAAACATGCTCTCTGGATGAAATAAAGATGCAAACTTGCTTACTATGTTTGTTTTTATTATTCATAATAAAAACTTGGAAAACCGGCAGCACAGAAGCTGTGGGAAATCGTTGGGCGTGATTCGCAAGTCATTCCTTTGGAAGTCAGCATTATTAAACAGCCAACAACATATAGCCTACATTGCTGGTCATGTTTCAAACAAACTTGACAGTTGTATTTTTATATGTACAAAATTGCAATATGAATTTCCTTCTCAAAGTTATTATTATTATTTTGCTGTTGTCTTATATCAATTTGTTCTTCATTTGTTTCTTCTATCCACAGATCAAAGGTTTTAAGTATAAGGTTTGTACATCTTTGGTCCGACAGCTTTCTCTTGCTGTGTCTAAATGCAAGGTTGCGCCCTCTAGAGGTGGTATTTGTCTGCTGTATTGTGCATCAGAAAGATTGTGCGTTCAGAAAGTAACTATTACATTCTAAAGAAAGAAAGAAATTACAGTGATTTATGCCTCACATGTAATAACAGTCATTTTTATGTTACTTTTCTGAAATTAGACAAAATGCGACCTCATGTCACTTTGTCGAGCTGGAGCACAAAACGCTTACCATAGGAAGTAGGGAAAATGAATTTTATATGATTCACTGCAGCTGAAAAATAACCAAAATGTTTGTTGTGTACGTGCTGTGCTTAATTATTCAAAATTACACAATAAGAAAAGAAGTGCACATCATTCTGTTCTTTTGAGGAAAAAAAGCTTCAGCTTTTGGAAGAGTGCATTGATTCTACCCTTTTTTATTTAATTTACTTATACTAACATTGTAACAATACCGGTTGAAAATCTGCGAACGTGTCCTTTAATTGCATTGAATATAAAAGTTTTAATCTTGGCAATGTATGCATTAAAAAAAAAATAAACTGTATCGCAAATTTATGGAGATGAATGTATAGGCGAAAATATCCACGAGCACTATGCATGGACTTTTGCGTTGGTGTTGCCACCCCACATAGTCCTCATGGCCAACCCTTTTCCAGCCCGATAGATCATACTTTTTCTAGGTCCACCCCTGATGTTTGGTGCAAAAAATCAAATTTAAGCAGTTTTTAAAACCTTGGACAACCTGCTAGCCCTGGTATTTTCCTCTGGAAATTCAAATGCAAATGTAGTTTTCAATGCTGGTCCATCATTAGCTGTGGAATGCAAGCCAGAAGAAAAGAGAGCTTCTTTCAGATTGGCATGGGCTTTTTTTTCTCCCATCCAATGGAAGTGTGAGTGATGGACTCCCCGCAGTCCAGTCTAGAGTGTTGCAAGATTCATCTTTGTCTGGCCTTGTGCAGCAACTCACTTAGAACTCTGGTTCTTATTTACTGGGCTTGCCAGAGATGAGAAGTGGAGAGCAGAAAACTCAAACAGTTCATCCCCAACGGGCGACAGTTCCACAGCAATATGGATTTTCTCTGTTTGAAGTGCTGTGTGAGAAAGAGAAAGCAAGGACCTGTTTGGACATGTTCCTGAAGAGCATTACCACATCGTGTATTCTTGTATAGCATCCATGTGGTCCTCAATGTTTCATTCAGTGTTTCCTGAAAATTCCCAGAACATTCTATGAGTGAAATAGTTGCCAGACCCTCATGTAGTATTCATCAATAATGAAAAGCTTTTGCTGACCCTGGTGTAGATCCGCTCAATACGTCTCCAAGCTAAATTGGACAACTTTCGATTGCTCATGAAGTACCGTATTCCAGAGGCATGCCTGTCATTTTAAACATTACCACAGCAAGACAAGAAAAAAAAAACACTAAAAGGCAATAAGGTGACTCGGGCCTCTAACCTGTACAGACTCAACTTTAGCTCGTCGTTGCTTTGTCTTCATCATCTCCTGAATCATCTTTGTCTAGCTGTGTTTCAAGACATCACACTCTTTCTGCTGAGTTCACAGTCTGTGGCTGAAAGGAGCACCGTCTTCAGTACATTGCTTTCCCCTCTATGATAGCAGTTATGCCCCTACCAACAGAGGAGGGCAGAGGCATTTTAGCACTTCTGATAAAACCTAGTCTCATATTAATGGAATGTTCTTGGTTCAGAACAAGGTAAACTCTACTGGCAGCCCTGTGCTATAATGCACATCAGCTACAATAACAAAAATAGCAACATAAAAACAATAACAACAACATCAACAATAACAATAGCAATACCTGAGATAACAAATACAACTGCAACATTAACAACAAAAATGTATTTTTTGTATATTTAATTTTTTTTTTTTACTTTGTTGGTGTGTTCATCATATCCATAGTTTTTCTCAGACATTTTTTTTTAACGTCCAAATACAAATAACACCCAGAGTCTCCATATCCATGTTTTACTGTTATTAATAAAATAAAATCCCCCCTTTACTATGGTCTCTAGAAGAAAATTTCTTAAAATGTTAATATTGTTTTATTTCAGTAAACACAAAGTGTACATTCATTGAAAATTAATACATTTAATTAAAATAATACAAACACATTCATAATCATTCACTGTGAATAGAGACATTTATGGAATCGTCCATCATGGAATAATAATTTTAAAAAAAAGTAATTGTGACTTTTTATCTCAAAATTCTGACTTTATTTTTTTGAGTTTATATCTGTCAGGGTTCTGTTTATTGTTATTCTGTTTTTGTTCACAAATCATTGTTTTCTTGTATATTTTTTTCAATTTAGCATCAGAAACCATCTCTCTACCTGCTCCAGACAGGACTCGTCGTCCCAGCCTGGAGTGCCTCGGAAGGCATGGGAGATTATCCTTCAGCATACTTCAGCATACTTCCAGCCTCTAGCTGTGCTTCAGTCCTCCACCCTTTCAGCTCCACCGGATTCCTCCTTCCCTTTGGCTCCGCCTTGGTCCTTGCTCTCTCTGACATCGGCCCATTCTGCCAGGCCCAGGTCTTCAACTTTTAGTTTAGCATTCTCTGTACCCTAGTAAATTTCATTGGTTACTCATTAGATAATGATGTGTCTTGTTTAGCTCCCTCATTAACTGTGTATTTATGCTCCATTTTCTGTTCAGTTCATTGTCGGTTCTCGTTTTTGCTTAATTATGCTTAGAATGTTTGCTTAGACTTATGAGTTTATATCACAGACTTTATAACTAAAGATTATTGTATATAATTGTGAGGGGGAAAAAAAATGCAATTACCTTTTTATTTTTTATTCCCTGGTGGAAATATGCTTCCATAGACTTTAGCAGAGAGTCAAAAATACATTTTGTGCTCAAAGTTTTGTGTCCCATTTTTTTTCTATTTTTNAAAGTGCTTTTTTTTTTTTTGCAGAAGCTTACTTATTGTTGTCCATCTGGTTTAGTGAGTCAACAATCTTCTAACCTTAGAATGTGACAGAAAAAGCTGTGGTAAGCATGCTTGTGCCTGGGATCAAGCTTGAGGCAGAGGGGGTGAGGAATCAAGCAGCTCTCTGTTTGGTGTCAGGGCCGTGATACACACTGAGATTCAGAAGGAAGGGCCACTGCAGGGAGCATGACCGCAATGCTAGGGATGCAACCACAAACACAGACATCATGTGACACTTCAAGCACTGGCTTGGTGAATGGGGGCCTGTGTGTTTCTTAAAAAAAGACTTGAAAGTTTCTCTTTTTGGGCATTTTCTGTAAATCTCTCTCTTCCTCTCTTATCAATGTGTTCTGGCAGCTTCCGAGGCCGACTGCACCAGCTGGACATACCCAAGTTTGTAAGACTAGGTTGGACGTAAAATGCGTTTTAAGCAGTTAAAGGTGCAATAGGACATTTTTGGAGAGGATAGCAATAGCAAGCTAGCTTTCAAATCATAACATTCCACCCTCCCTTCAGAGCGCTATTCAAAGCCACACCTCCTCCAAAACACATGAAGCGCCACAAGAGTGTTAAACTAACGCGTTTCAAAGCACATAACATTACAATAACAATAAACGTAAACAACTTAGAGAGCTTGTACCTGACTGCTGCAGATTCATTTTAGTGTTGATACTGTTGACATTGAAACACATTATTCAGAGTCTGAGGACATGAACAGCTCCGGTTAGAACATCACGGGTTGCCATCTCCTAATTACAGTAGTTATGGCGTGAACGCAGCATAATCTCGTTGTTTTGATTTGGTAGGAACTGTAAAAGGTGGCTGCTATTTGTTTGTGGTGCTCCGTGAGTGACGTCTGTCTACATAAACTCTACGGAACTTTTTCGGACTGTTGATTTTAATAAAGACACGGAACACTCATTTCACGATAAATCGCAACAAACCTGTATCACTCAACAACAACTATTTCCTCAGGGAAACTCAATCAAAGAAAACATGCCTACAGCATCTCCTAGTGGTCATTATATAAAACACAAAGGAAACATCCTACATGAGACATTGCTTAATAACTTAACAGCTTATACAGAAGCTTAATAATTCTAACAAGAGTGTTTTTTCCAACACGGGCAAGATTAGGCCTGTTTGGGCAACTTGGGCAAGTTGTATGCATTGATGTTTTTTTTAATATGTAGCCCTGCTCTGCAAATAAAGGTTTTTTAAAAGATAAAAATCTATGTGAGTGTCTGAATGTGGAATTGTATCTCTTCTATCCGATAGGAGCCAACCCACAATTGTTTACGGACATGAATAATTTCATATGTGTGAATTAATTGTTACTGTGGTCATGAAAGTAATGTTTATGGTTAATGTATGGCTTATGGTTAAGTATTAGCAATTGTTAAGCTGGATGTGTCTACTGCACACTGCCGACACATGTAACTGACCTAACAAAATTTCTGTATGTAATTATGTTGGAAATATTATATCTGGGATCATTGACAGAAATTGTATACCATTATGCCAGCCAATCTTTTAACTTAATCAATTAAGTTGCTGTACAAAAAAAAAGATATAAAATATATATATATAATCTAACACATGATTACATAAGGAAGGAGTGTTTTGCCTTTTGCAGTAGGCTTATATGTAGCTCACTCACAATTCCCAACTTCAAAAATACCATTTACATGCTTAGGACGTTTGCGTTCTACAGGGAGTTCAGATATAAAAACGCAGACTCGTTAGTTGATCTTCAGCGCATTTAAAGCTTGCTCAGTATGACGTCAGCATGTGACTGTGACAGTATCCTCTCAGCTAAGCATCCTCTTAAACAATTTCACCTCCTAACCCACTTCGTAAGTCATTTTTCCAACCCATACTTGAGAATTTTGGTAATCTCTCCCTCTGAATTCTCTTGGTTCTTGAAGTAATTCCCATTCATTTTCTTCATAAGGATTTCAAAACAGTCTTCTACAGAGTTCTAAGCCTTAAAACAAACCAACCAGCTTAACTGAAAATATAAAATACCATATATATTAATATTAGCTTGATATATATTATATAGACTGGTGGTCAAAAGTTTGGAATAATTCAAATGTTTTAGATGTTTTTGAAAGAAGTCTCTTCTGCTCACAAAGGTTAAATTTATTTGATAAAAAATGTACAAACAGTAATATTTTGAAATATACTTAAATTGTTAAGCAGTTTTTTGCTGCTTAATATTTTTATGGAAACTGTAATCCTTTTTTTTTCATGATTCTTTGATGAATAAAAACTTAAACAGCATTTAATTGAAATAGAAATATTTCTGTCACTTTTGATCAATTCATTGTTTCTTTATTGAATAAAAGTATTATTTATTTATATATTTATTTAATCGTTTTTGTTTTGTAATCTTACCCCAGACTTTTGAATAGTAATATATCATGGTTTCCACAAAAATATTAAGCAGCACAGCTGTTTTTAACACCGATAACAATAAGAAATGTTTCTTGAGCAGCAAATCAGCATATTAGAATGATTTCTGAAGGATCATGTGACACTGAATACTGGAGTAATGATGCTGAAAATTCAGCTTTGCCACACAGGAATAAATTACTTTCTATTATTTTAAATTCTTTGTAAGCATAAGAAAATAATTATAAACTTTTATAGTGTATATAATGTCTATTATTATGAGTTTTGGAGTTTATGGTAGGTATGTATTAATAGTTTCATAAATCAGTTTGTGAGCTGTTGAGCTCTGCTGTCGCATCAGTTGCACAGCCTTAATTGATGTGGGTTTGTAGGAAAGCAGCTCACCGTCATGATTCTTCATATGACACCACTTCCGCCATGACGAATGTCTGATTCACTGTTTGTTTAATTTTTTCTGGAAATGTAATGCGTAATTCTGGCTCTCGTGCGGATGAGCAGCCTGTTGAATGCTGCAGGAGCTTTTATTCGTGTGACATTGCTGACAAACATGTGCCATTTAGGAAATGTCAGCACTGGGACTCAATGCAGGTCTGGATGGCACTCACACACAGCCTCAGACGAGGCTTTTTCCTCACAGCTGTCTCATAGACAGCGAGGAGAGAGAGTGAGAGTCGGTGATTAAGCTTGCCCAGGGACTGCCTCACACTCTCCATTAATATTGCAGCAGTGGGATAGCTCATAATCACGGCCCAGCCTCGCCTGATTTGGAAGGATATTGGCTCCTCTGGAAACCTCTAGCTGTCAGTGAGTCAGTAAACTGTTGTAACATTAGATGAATACGTATAATTTTCCAAATCAAGAGGGAATTATTGACAGAGAGGTCTCATTTAGTGGGCAATGCAAGGTAGCTGTAATTCTGGTGATGACAATTTGTTACGGAAACCATAAAGTTATTGAAAATTCCTTTGAATCAAACCAATTCACCATGGTATTGCATTGATTTCTGTATGTGTTTGTTACTCTCGTGCATTGGTTGCTACTGATTTCTACGGTGCCCCAGTAGTGCACAACACAACGAAATTTAAAAGGCAAACATAAGTTCACAGCACAACAAAATCAAGCCACAACACAACGAAATCAAGCCACAACACAACAGAAATAAGCGACAACACAACGAAATCAAGCCACAACACAACGGAAACAAGCGACAACACAACGAAATCAAGCCACAACACAACGAAATAAAGCCACAACACAACGGAAACAAGCCACAACACAACGAAATAAAGCCACAACACAACGAAATCAAGCCACAACACAACGGAAACAAGCGTTAACACAACGAAATCAAGCCACAACACAACGAAATAAAGCCACAACACAACGGAAACAAGCCACAACACAACGAAATCAAGCCACAACACAACGAAATCAAGCCACAACACAACAGAAACAAGCGACAACACAACAAAATCAAGCCACAACACAACGAAATCAAGCCACAACACAACGAAATAAAGCCACAACACAACGGAAACAAGCCACAACACAACAAAATAAAGCCACAACACAACAAAATAAAGCCACAACACAACGAAATCAAGCCACAACACAACGGAAATGCTCCCAACCACTCTCAGAGCTCAGTAATATTAGTATTCCTTGCCACTGTTCTATAAAGTCAACAGTCTTACAAAGATATCAATACCATGATTAGTTTTTAGTATGTAAACATTGTATATCGACATGAAATATTAATTAAAAGTCAACTACGTGCACAATAGCATCATATTTATACTTGTAAATGATTTGACGCGATACCACGGCGCATGATGAAGGGAATATCCACCAATTCCACCAATTCCACCAAGTGGTTAAAACGTATAATTTGTATTCATTACAATGACTTTGTTTAACATTTAAAAACAGACATGTTCAAATTCAAAAGCTTGTTAGTTCCTGTTGGTAAGACTGACAAGCTTTGGAATTTGAATATGTCTGTTTTAAATGTTAAAAGTAATTTTGATGAATACAAATTATACATTTTAACCACTTGGTGGAATTGGCAGACGTTCCCTTCATCATTCGCCATTGTAGCACGTCAAATCAGTATAAATATGAAGTATTACAGATATAAGTATAAATATGAAGCTATTTTGCACGTAGGTGATTTTGAATTAATATTTCATTTCGATATACGGTGGTTACATACTGTTAAAATCTAATCGTGGTATTGATATTACTGCCGACTCTATAGAACACTGGCAAGGAAAACTAACTTTACAGAGCTCTGAGAGCCCCCAAGTCGTCGGGAGCATTTCCGTTGTGTTGTGGCTTTATTCCGTTGTGTTGTGGCTTTGTTCCGTTGTGTTGTGGCTTTATTCCGTTGCGTTGTGGCTTGATTTCGTTGTGTTGTGGCTTTATTCCGTTGCGTTGTGGCTTTATTCCGTTGCGTTGTGGCTTGATTTCGTTGTGTTGTGGCTTTATTCCGTTGCGTTGTGGCTCGATTTCGTTGTGTTGTGAACTTATGTTTGCTTTTTTAATTTCGTTGTGTTGTGCATTACTGGGCCACCCTAGATTTCTGCCCCTAGTGGCTCCAATTGGAATTGCAAAAAAATTATGTAATTAAGTTTAGTTTCTCCCCTGCCTGATATTGGTTGAACAAACAGATAGCCCTGCCCTAAACTCACATCATTGGTTGAGTAAATGCTCAAATAAACAGCAGGGGGAGGGGGTGCTCGAGCTAATAGTACAGTACCCTTTCGGTCGTATTGCAGTACGCAATTTGAACTGGAACGCGATTTCAACTGAGGGGGACACATCCGGAACGGTGTGAATTAATATTATGACAACAAACATTAAGTGTGGGTGAAATAAGAGCATAAGTAGAACATATTTTAATAAATTTTTAAGTTAATTCTATTAAGCCTTGCAACATCGTACTTTAAAGATAAAACAGATCATCCCTGCCAAAGACAATTGTACTGTTATTTCCTCTGAGTATTCAAACGTAAGCCTACAAGTTTCTTCTTTTTCTAAGAACTACCTGTTCTTTTCCCACAAACTAGTCCTATTCGTAGTACTAAATGAATGATTCAGAGTGAATTTATGTGTACATGTTTAAAAACAGGCTGTGCAGCTCTTCTAAATGTAATTCGCTCATTTTTATGGTTTAAATATTAAAGTTCTTTGTTTCTGAGTAGAAATGGCACTTTAATGCAGGTGCCAACGTAGCGCTTTTCAAACTGGAACTAAAAATTTGAGAGACAGAGAAAGGATTGAACAAAACTGTGTGCGTGTGTGTGTGTGTGTGCGTGCGACTATACAAATACATGTGAATTGAATGTTTCTCTTCAGGTTTAAACATTTAACAGTAGCTAAAATAGCTTTAGAAATACATATTTTATTTGATTCAACAGATAATTTATTACACAAACTGTTAGGCTACAAGGGCCATGATTGATTTATTGATTGATTGATTTTTCAGAGGCTGCATCTGAAAATCAAAACAATTTCAGTTTTCAATATCTTTTAATTAGTGTTAAATGCGTTATAATCATTTGAATCATGTTATTTTATATATATATATATATATACCGATCAGGCTTAACATTATGACCACCTTCCTAATATTGTGTTCTGCCCCTTTTGCTGCCCTGACCCGTCGAGGCATAGACTCCACAAGACCCCTGAAGGTGTGCTGTGGTATCTGCCTCCAAGATGTTAGCAGCAGATCCTTTAAGTCTTGTAAGTTGTGAGGTGGGGCCTCCATGGATCGGACTTGTTTGTTCAGCACATCCCACAGATGCTTGGTCGGATTGAGATCTGGGGAATTTAGAGGCCAAGTCAACACCTCAAACTCGTTGTTGTGCTCCTCAAACCATTCCTGAACTATTTTTGCTTTGTGGCAAGGTGCATTATCCTGCTGAAAGAGGCCACAGCCACCAGGGAATACCGTTTTCATGAAAGGGTGTACATGGTCTGCAACAATGCTTAGGTAGGTGGTACATGTCAAAGTAACATCCACAGGGATGGCAGGACCCAAGGTTTGCCAGCAGAACATTGCCAAAGCATCACACTGCCTCCGCCGGCTTGCCAACTTCCCATAGTGCATCCTGGTGCCATGTGTTCCCCATGTAAGCGACGCACACGCACCTGGCCATCAATGTGATGTAAAAGAAAATATGATTCATCAGTCCAGGCACCTTCTTCCATTGCTCTGTGGTCTAGTTCTGATGCTCACGTGCCCACTGTTGGTGCTTTCAGCGGTGGACAGGGGTCAGCATAGGCACCCTGACTGGTCTGGGGCTATGCAGCCCCATATGCAACAAACTGAGATGCACTGTGTATTCTGACACCTTTCTATCAGAACCAGCATTAACTTCTTGAGCAATTTGAGCTACAGTAGCTCATCTGTTGGATCGGAACACAAGGGCCAGCCTTCACTCCCTACGTGCATCAATGAGGCTTTGCCGCCCATGACCCTGTCACCGGTTCACCACTGTTCCTTCCTTGGACCACTTTTGATAGATACTGACCAATGCAGACCGGGAACACCCCACAAGAGGTGCAGTTTTGGAGATGCTCTGACCCAGTCATCTAGCCATCAAATTTGGCCCTTGTCAAACTCGCTCAAACCATTACACTTTCTCATTTTTCCTGCTTCTAACACAACAACTTTGAGGACCAAATGTTCACTTGCTGCCTAATATATCCCACACATTAACAGGTGCCGTGATGAAGAGATAATCAGTGTTATTCACTTTACTACCTTTACAGTTGCAAGATGAAGTATGTGAACCACTTGCAGAATCTGTGAAAATGTGAATAACTTTAACAAAATAAGAGAAATCATACAAAATGCATGTTATTTTTTATTTATTTATTTTTATTTATTTATATGTTATTGTTTGTCCTGAGCTCTGTTCTTTATAAAAATCCTTCAGGTCCTGCAGATTCTTTGATTTTCCAGTATCTTCTGCATATTTGAACCCTTTCCAGCAGTGACTGTGATTTTAGATCCATCATTTCACACTGAGGACAACTGAGGAACTCAAACACAACTATTAAAAAAGCTAAATATATATCACGTGTTCATCTGAATTACAATTCATATTGAATTGACTTGAAATTTGAACTGAAATGAAAATAAACATTTTAATAATTTGCTTTAGCTTACACTCTAAAAAATGCTGGGTTAAAAACAACCCAAGTTGGGTTGAAAATGGACAAACCCAGCGATTGGGTTGTTTTAACCCAGCGGCTGGGTTAAATGTTTGCCCAACCTGCTGGGTAGTTTTATTTAACCCAAATATTGTTTAAAAATTACTGTATTTCTTGCTTAAAATTAACCCAAAATATGTTGGAAATTAACATTTATTAATATGTTTAATAAACAAACATTAATTAATACTTTTTTGAATAATATTTAAACAATAAACATTTATTAAATTGCTTATTAATAAATGCTCATCTTTTTTATTATTATTGTTGCCTCTAGTAATTATGAGTCTGATTTTTATTTTCCAACCTATTTTGGGTTCATTTTAAGCCAGACATATAGTAATTTGTAAACAATTGTTGGGTTAAATAAAACTACCCAGCAGGTTGGGCAAACATTTAACCCAACTGCTGGGTCAAAACAACCCAATCGCTGGGTTTGTCCATTTTCAACCCAACTTGGGTTGTTTTTAACCCAGCATTTTTTAGAGTGTACTTTAGCTTTAGCTCCAGTTGTTTAGAAAGGGTTTCCCTGGCAAAGGAAAGATCAGATTTGGGGGTCCTTTACATCAAAAAGTTCTGACATAAGACATTCTGTGAAAATGAGAGAGGGATATTTCTAGCACTTGTGATGAGCTGAAATTCATTACCGCTTTACTAAATTAGCAGAACAGTGAAAGGAAACCATCTTGCCTTTGTCTTTCACATCCACTGTGATTGAGCACCAGAGGCAAGGAATGATTTATCAACCGGATATTAAATTTCCATAGTACTTTGACAATCTCTCCCTTGGCATCAAAGATAGGCCTCACAATTACCTGGGCTTTTCCTTTCCACCTTTTTCGCCGTGTTCCAGCATCTCATACAAAAGTGATTGAGGTCTCTTTTGTGTAATCGCAGATAGAGATTGTATTGCAAAGTGCCCATTGTGACTCTTATCTAAGAGCTCGATGTTAAGGATAGCAGTTTATGTTGGGTCTGTTACACAAGTCCTAGAAAATGCTGTTGCTACCATAAATTGTAATCGCAGACGTTGTTAGAGAAACTTCATCACTGGTTCCAGATCACTGAGGCAGCGATGCGTTTCATCACAGCCTTATAGCAATTGTCATTAGAGAAAGCAGTCCTGAGGGAGACTTGATTAGCTGTCTGTAGTTTAGAGTAAGAGCACACTTATTTAAGAACACTGGCAAACTATCAACAGCTCAGAAACGGCACAAAAGCAGGGCACTAATTAGCGGTCGTACACCTCAGAAGCCTGTCGGCCAATTACAAGAGAACTGTTTATTAGACTGAAGTGTGATTTCTTTTTTTTTTTTTTTTTTNTTTTTTTTTTTTTTTTTTTTCAGACTAAGCATTACTGTCAACATAGAGGGGAAAAATGAATAAATGTCTACAAAATATGTTCACATTTCTCTAAAAAATCTAAAATGGTTCATAAGAGGGATTTCCTGTCGACTTTAGACTACTCATCTTAAATCTCTTTTAAATGTTCCCTTAATTAAAAGATGAGGCACCAAATAGTTTAAGGTGAAATAAATATTTATGGACCTTTGGATTTGCGGTGCTTCTGAAGAGCAAATAAATTGCTGCTGATAAAAATCCAATTTTGCATGCAAGCAAATAAGAGCAGAAACATTTACTCTGTTGTAAATGTCTAGTCAGGTCTGCTCAAAGTGTGTATTTAACTAGACAGAATCTTTTTTTTTTTTTTTTTCAACTAATAGCAGTACAGGCTCAGCAGCAGCAGCTATTCAGAAAGACAGTTTAACCTTTCTTTTCTCTTCAGTGAGCTGATAAAAGAGATGTGTGAAATCAAACACTCATGTCTAAAAATAGCAGAAATACCTAATCCAGGGCCTAAAACTAACTTTTTGCCACACCTGCCAATGGCTGGTGACTTAAGAAAAATTGCTGGCCAAAACTTTTTTGTTTGTTTGTTTGTTTTACCAGCCAAAATTCCAGTTATGACACCAATATTTAGATACTAGTGGAAATTCACAATCCTCTACAATCCTCTATTCCCATTTACTACTAGCTTAATATAATTTTAATAGCCTACCTTTTTAAACTAAACAGTCAGTAATAAAATAAGAACAAATAATACAATTCCAAGCAATAAATACAATGTAACAAAGGTACAAATTAAATAAACAGTGCTTTTCATGCAGGTCTAACAGTAGTTTTCAGGTACAGAAATTTAATAAAGTAGGCTAATCAAATAAATAACACTGCATAGTCTTCATATCCTTTTAAAAGTTCAAGAGCAGTAAATGATTTTTTTTCCCTTTGTTGTTTGGTTAACATTAAAAACGCAGACAGCATAGCAGGGGAATTAGGATGCTGTCACTTTAAGAGCAAATGCACACACGGATCATGCATTTTCTCTCTCAACTGAAAACATAACTGACTGTTACTCACCGAGACAGACATTTTTTGACATTGACATTTTGTGTGAATTTGTCCATTTAAGCACAGGAAGGCATGAAAGAGAGCTCAACTTAGTATTGGCACACTGTCAGAGACGCGGCTTTCAGAGTGCGGGCTTCAGATGTTTCGGATGTTGAACTTCCCACATAGCGCGTGAGTAACGAATTCCCTTTCGCTTGTTCTAGTGCTTGAATATTTACAGTGGAAAGGCTTAAACATTCGTGATGATGCAGCACTGAGCGTCAACTGTACAGAGCGTCGTTCTCGTTCATGTTTTCACAACATTGCATTGTTAGAATTCATAAAAAAAAAATGTTACCGGCCATTTGACGACTGACACAGTTTCATATACTCGCTAACACCGATTTTTACTCGCATTTGGCGCTTGGCAAGTGTTAATTTTAGGCCCTGTTCCCCTCACCTAAATACATTTTAACTTATATTACCATTAAAATTAACTGGTAAATTAGAAAAAGTTGATTCGAAGTGTTGAAAATTTTCACCGATAACCAGTTATAGCATATAGCCATTCCCTGAAGTATTGTGACACTTTTTCAGTCGTTACTAAATCATGTTGACATAGTTAAAGAGATGGTTCACCCAAAAATGAAAATTCTGTCATCACCCTCAATGTTGTTTCAAACCTTTAAGACTTTCGTTCATCTTCAGAACACAAATGAAGATTTTTTTTTTTTTGATGAAATCTGAGAGCTTTCTGTACCTCCATAGACAGCTACATAACTGACACTTTGAAGCTTGAATTGACACTTCAATTAAGTCTGTGAATTGAGGGGTTTAGTCCAAATTTTCTGAAGAGACGCAATCGCTTTATATGATGAACAGATTGAATTTAGGCTTTTATTCACATATAATCATTCATCAACTCGCACATCAGTTGTGGTAAATGGAAGCTCAAGCATGTTAGTTTGATGTGTGCTAGAACCAATGAGGTTCATTCTTGTGTGTTACGCAGCATGTTTGAGCTTCCGCAAGAGGTTTGTTGTTCGCTGTTCAATGTTTATACGTGAATAAAAGCCTAAAATGAAATCTTTATCATATAAAGTGATCAAGTTTTCAGAAAATGTGAACTACACTGCTCAATTCATATAGATTAGTTTTACAATCTCTTTATGAACTTTTTGAAGCGTCAAAGTGGTAGTAGCTTAGCTGTTAACGGAGGGACAGAAAGCTCTCAGATTTCATCAAAAAGATCTTCATTTGTGTTCCGAAGATGAGCGAAAGTCTTACAGGTTTGGAACGACACGAGGGTGAGTAATTAATGACAGAATTTTCATTTTTTGAGTGAACTAACGGTAATGACATCCAAAGATGACACCAGGATGTATGCCGGCTTGCCGTCGTGATTTGTCCTTTTAATCTGTTTTAACTTTAGTTTTTAGTTTTTTATTTGTTTTATTTTCTGCCTGGTTTCCTCTGTTTTGGTCTATGATCGTCTGGCTCTACTAAACATTCGATCAGAGGTGACCGATTGTTTGATTCGCGATCCCAGAGTCAACTGGCGTTTTCACTCCTATGTTGTGCCAGCTAAACTGACGCAAGTATGCCATCTCCCTGGGTGTTTGTGCCTCTGGAGTAAGTGTCGAAGAAAACGTGGGAAGCAGGCTGGACGCTTAGTGAGATCAAGGAAGATTCGGAGGGATACTCTCTTCGGTTCTCTACCATCGCTGGATGGTGTTGAAATGCCAGCGTTTCTGAGTTGCTCTTACCTGGTGCCTGTTGTCCCGTCTTCATCTGGATTGGCGTGACGGCCTTCATGAAATGTCCACTCAAGGGGGCGACATGGAGATCGGGGTGTTAATTCACAAAATCTACGTTCCCTGGGTAGCGGTAAGCCGGGAAAAGCTTGCGGTTCATCTTCTCAACTGTCTTCTCAACTTTCTCCTGACTTTACTTCAGTGACAATGGCGTTGATCAATGCGAGATCTCTTTCAAATAAGTATTTTATTTTGAAAGATCTTTTCCTCTCACACGATTTGGATTTTCTATTTATTACTGAGACTTGGCTCAACCATGGTTATATGGCTCCTTTTTCTGAACTTTGTCCTCCAGACTGTAGCTTTTTTATCTCCCCAAGGTCAGTTGGACAGGGTGGGGGCCTTGCTGTTATTTTTAAAAACAAGTTTAAATGTAGACTTCTTTCTACTGAGGCTTACTCTACGTTTGAGGTTCAGTTACTATAAAACATGGTGAGCAATCTTCTCTTGAGTCTTTGTATAACTGTTTGGTTGATGTGAAGTGTTGGTTGGCAAACAACTTTCTCCAATTGAATGAGGACAAGTCAGAGTTTGTTGTCTTTGGTCAGAAAGGATGTGGTATGGATTCTAATGACAACTTGTTATTGCTTCCTGGGAAAAAAACTTACCTTTGGGGAAACCCTTGGCTTTATTTTTGACTTTTTTCTTTTATCTTAGATTTATAGCCAAGTTGAAGTCTATCCTCTCTTTTAATGATTTGGAGAAGGTTGTTCATGCCTTTGTGTCTTCTCATTTGGATTACTGCAACACTTTGTACCTGGGTGTGAGTCAGGCCTCCCTCTCTCGCAGCTGGTTCAGAACTCAGCTGCTAGGCTTTTAACTGGTACCATAAAAGAGACCATATACTCCTGTATTGATTTCATTACATTGGTTACCGATTCGATACAGAATCCAGTATAAAGTGTTGTTGTATGTTTTCAAATCTTTCCATGGCTTGGCACCAGAGTATGTTTCTGATTTAATTAGTTTACATCAACCTTTGAGATCTCTTCGCTCCAATGATCAGCTGTTTCTGATGGTTCCTCGATCACGACTGAAATGTAGAGGTGATAAAGCTTTTTCCGTGGCAGCGCCTGCACTATGGAATGAGCTCCCGCTGTCCTTAAATACATCTCCTACTCTATGGTCGTTTCAGAGGGGGTTAAAAACGTATTTATTTTCCTTAGCTTTTAATAAAGTGTTGTAAACTGTATGTATGTATGTATTTTTGGTTTTATGTATTTGCTTATTTTTGCTATTCTCATGTACAGCAGTTTGGTACCCATTGTGGTTTTTGAAAGTGCTCTAAAAATAAAGTTGAGTTGAGCAATATGATGGGTTAATATGTGGTTAATATATGGTTCCTCTGAATGGACACCTGAGAACTTGCTGTACATTCACAGCATATACTGTATCCATCGAAAGACTTACATCTTGACTATTGATGTCCATTGTTTAGTTATACAGTTGTGTAGTTTGAACAGATTCATGGACACACTACATACAGTGCGACATCTTAGCACACTGTCCTTTGGCCCACATGTTCTTTGATATACTAACAACTTAAAAAAATGAATTTAACTCTGTTCTTGGTATCTGCAGCATGTGCACTTGAAAAGATCCACCTGGCTCACAGTTCTCTGCTTTTTTTCTATTTTTCAATTTCTCAAATCTGACCGCTCCTCAGCTCTTGTGGCCCCATGGGATAGAAAAATGTCCACTGATTCCACCCTTCAGAATCTCATCAGATACAGTAGGTCATCCAGGTATTCTGCTTCATGAATACAGTATATCCAGGCATCCTATTATTTGATGCTTTTTGCTACAGTATATATAGTAGGAAGTATGCATATCTAGAATATCACCTTGACACTAGTTGCAAAAATGGCTCCAAAAAGTTAAGTTAGTTCTGAGAAAAGAATTTACATTTGTTTGAAGCTGCATCTTTGATCTTTTTGATCTAATGCAATGACATTCAGACATTCAAATACTTTGCAGGCCCACTTTATATGCATTAAACAGATATTTGAAAGCTTTATGCGCATTGCAATTCACTAAATCTTTTCAGAAATAACTAACTGCAGTTAGAAATTACAATATAACCACTTCATGGACACACCTCAACCAAAATATTGATTATATCAACACAAAGAATACATTAGTACAAAGTTGGTGTTGATTTTAGTGCTGATGCACTTTAAAGTTTTACTGTTACAATGAATATTTATTAAAATGCATTATAACTGTATTTACATTTTTTTAATGAGATCTTACACCTGATAGTCCCACTTTATATTAAAGGGGTGGTTCATTGCGATCAGTGGTGTAAAGTAACGAATTACNTTTTTTTTTTTTTTTTTATTAAGCTGCAAGAAGACCTCTACAGAGGTCATAAACGTTACCTGATTATTGGCTGCTTTTTCAAATATTACATGCCTGGATTTTCAGTCCTAGCAGTCAAAAATAAAACTTTTTGAGTAGTTGTTTCTATTTTTTTTTACTGAGAAACGTCCATAAAAGAGAGCGACACTGTTATAAAGCTACATTTTTAATTCATAGGGTATAAGGTGGAATAAGTCACAGCATAATACTCACTACTCACTACTCTTGAGTACTTTTGAAGGGGCTACTTTTTACTCGTACTTTGAGTGGTATTTAGGACAGGTACTTTTACTCTACTCACATTACATTTTTTGGTAAGTAATAGTACTTTTACTTGAGTATGATTTTTCAGTACTCTTCCCACCACTGATTGCGATTTCACTTTTTTAACTTTAGTTAGTGTGTAATGTTGCTGCTTGAGCATAAACAGTATCTGCAAAGTTACAGCGCTGAAAGTTTAATGCAAATGGAGATATTGTCTTTTCAAGTTATGGCAGTTTAATGCCTACAAAAATGACCGGTTTGGACTACAACGAGCTTCTTCCCGGGTTGGTGACATCATAAACCCTGCAATTAACATAAACCCTGCCCCCGGGAACACGCAACAAAGTGGGCGAGGCCATGTCGCGCGGCATTATGAAAGCGGAAGAGTTGTCTACACCGGACGAGCACAGCGTGACGCGTCAAAAGATAATAGAACCCATTATAATCAGTGATATTGTCTACACTGGATGCAGCGTGGAAGACAGCTTCTAGAATCTACATGAGTTCAATGCTGGATTTGCACAAAGGCTATTACTGAAAGATGAAGCATTTCCCACTTTAAAAGCAGAAGCTGCTGTTTATGGGCCCCTAACTGTAAGTACGTTTTATTGTTTTTCAATGTATTATGTTGCTATTTTTTGGTTGCATCAAGGATGTAAACAAAGACCAACTCGTTTTTGCTTCGCTAGAGATGTTCATAGTCAAACAGTTGTTCATGCTATAAATTAAAGATACTTTTACAAAAATGCTACTACACAGTCATGTATTCAGCTACAGTAAAGCTTTAATCAGGATAAAACCGTATATTGAAAGCTAACAAACAGCAGTAACATTTACAAGTGACAGCAGATCTAAACACTCTGACACAAATACAAAAGGAAATGCTTACTATTCATAAACGTCCTTTAAAAACCGTGCTTGCAGAGGTTCTTCTTGACCCTCTTTATCATTACTACTATCTGGGTCTGATTCGGGCTCAATTTGTTACGGTAAACGCATCTTCATTCTTATTGAGTCTCTCCAACAGTGTGTGGCTTTAGCCACGTTAGCCGTGCATCACGCTATCAAAATCATTCAGAATCTAATTTTAGCAAACATCCACAAAATACATGCCATACCTATGTTATATGCTGCATCAAGAACAGTTTAATGATCCATTTTGCAAGTTATATTTGCTGTGTTAGCTTCAGTATTATATTATGGAATAACGAGCGAGCTTGGGGGTGGGAGCACAAGCTCATTTGCATTTAAAGCAACCCACCCACAAAAACGGCTTGATTTTGCTCACACCCAAATCGGGAGAAATTTGACAAGCTATAATAAATGATCTGTGGGGTATTTTGAGCTGAAACTTCACAGACACATTCTGGGGACACCAGATAATTATATTACGTCTTGTAAAATGGGGCATAATAGATCACCTTTAAGTATCTTTAACTACTACTAACATTTAAACTAATCATTTCACTCAATGCACTTGTGTACATGTTTTACATTGTACTTTAAAATACCTGCATGTAATTACATCTGTAATTACATCTATAATTACACTGTTGACCTTCACTTACACCTTAACCCACCCTTGAACCTACTGCATTGTAAGTGATGTATACAGGCTTCAAAGAAAGTGTTACAATCATGTTAAAATGGCACAACTAAATCAGAGCATGACTAGTCCATTGTTTCTATAAGCTGATCAGAGCTAGTCATCTGATTTGCACAAACAGTGATGTCTGAGCTTTATGTAATTGACTCCACTGCGAGTACAAAGTAAATCATATTGAAGGCCGCAGCGGTTCCCATCCTAAGGAAAATTATTTTTTACCAGTTTCCTCAGCACTTCCAGAGTCCCTCTTGCCTGCCAATGACATAGATCTCAGTTTTACAGTGGGTGTGATATGGATTGCTCTGCTCCAGTATTTCCCCTTTTCTTTTTTCTTTTTGCAGACATTTGCATCAGCTCCAGTTGCAGTCTCTGACAGAACATCCTCATAAAGGGCCTCATTTGCCCATGTGTGGGCTCTCTGCGGTATGATGAAGACGCCCAAGTTTCTGTTCTGAAAATCTGAATAAGCAGGCCAACCAGTCTGTTTCTGACTGTATACGTGAAGCCATTCATTTGCATAACTGTATGCCATTTAATGACATGGGTAATATCACAGTGCCATTAGGATATACTGCAAAAGTTTGCTGGGGGAATCCATTAAGGGCGACATCCCCCACAGTGTTAGGAATAATTTTATCATGAGAATGCCTTAGAGAAATAATTCAAAATTCATTACCACATTTTTTAGAGGGTTTAATGCAACAATTGGAGAAACTTTTCTTTCATAAAAGAAAGCCATTTTGTCATTTTTGTTAAATGTGTTTAAGGGCTATTTAAAACCATAATCAGTTCTGACAGGCAAGCTTTACGCTAATATATGTAATGAATATGGTCGGTTCAGTGGAAGTAGTGGAATTCCCGCTGGTATCCACTGACCTTCTACAACAAGTTTAAAAACTATACTTGGCTTCATACTTTAAATACCATCTGATTGATGTAGGCTACGTCAATCGGTTCACCTGACTGTAGGGAAAACATGTGATTTTAAACTGCTTTATGATAAACATTAATATTTGTCAATGTATTTTAGCAAGCAATTCTGTAAGAAGGAAAATCATGGTCTCTAAATTGATTCATGAACAACGCACACGCTTTGTCAAAATGAGAAATAGGTCTAATCCATAACCTTTTGCAATACAGAGTATAAAGTTGTATAAAGTTTAGTAAAAAGTTGATAAATTGTGCATTCTTACCATACTGGTATCCCAGATTTCAAAATTTGGTAGATTAAATGCCTGCTTGAGGTCTCTGTGAAAGTTTTAAAGCAGTTTTAAAGCAGTCTTCTGTGCCGTTTTCAGAACGGTCACATCCGTAATGGAGAACTGTCACGTCCGTAACGTTGATTTTTCCTCATAAACGCGACCACGAAAAATGAAATAAAATTATTATTTTATGCTCTGTGGAGAGCCAACCCTTCTTCATTCGGTGGGCAGTAGCCTATTACTTTTGGTTCGCGCAATGTAATTCGCAGAATTCCTAAAAAATATGTTGTCACCCAAAACTTAGTGACTTTTTTTGTCACATCCGTAACGCATGTTTCCCTCATCTAAAATATAAAACTATTGTATAGGCTGACATTTTTCTAATGTCGGGACTCCTTTAGTAAGGGATTATGAATATATAAATAGACGGTTCAATATGTTGGTATTAAATGCATTCTTTGAGCGTTTATATTCAAGTTTTGACTCACGTCCATAACGCTGGAATTGGCCACTTACTAAACAATTAGGGTTTAGGGTTACACTTTATTTTAAGGTGTCCATGTTACAGTGAAATTATACGTTTAAAGGATTAGTTCACTTTCAAATGAAAATTACCCCAACTTCAAGCCATAGGTGTATATGACTTTCTTCTGTCTGATGAACACAATCGGAGTTATATTCATAAATATCAACAAGTATGAGCTGAAGAAAGTGCCTCCATCAACATCCATCCATCATAAACCTACTCAACACGGCTCCAGGGGGTTAATAAAGGCCTTCTGAAGCGAAGCGATACATTTGTGTGAAAAAATATCCATATTTAACAAATTATGAAGTAAAATATCTATAAAATATTTTCCGCCAGACCGCCTGTAGTAGAATGTCTAAAGTGGACTATTAAAATAAAGTGTCATCAATATACGTTACACAGATGCGCAGTGCATATATTTTATAGTGAGTTTTACTTCTTGCTAACATGCATATGTTTATTTACATCTTACAAACTGTTCAGCCGACTGGGCACCACACATGTGCTGATGTTATGTTCAAAGTACATGTAATGCACATGTAAACAAAAATGTGAATCGGATTGCAAAGTTTAGGTTTCGTATAAACAGAACTTCTAGAATCTGAAATCAAATTGGATTCAGTCAGACAGGAATTTGTGCATGTCAGCATGCCTACTGATGAAGTGAAGTGAAGTTTCTCACGTACAAATAAACACATTGCCACACTTCTTACTGAATTTCTCATTCTGTAATCTTCATAATCTGCAGCTAAACATTTTGAACAGAACACCATTTACAGTTTTACAAGTTTAACAAGTTTTCGCACAGCCTATGTCAAAATTTCGTGCATTTGATTTTGAATCGAGCACCTAGGATACATCTACCATAGATGCATAGAAGTGTAACTCCATGCTGTCCATTACATTGAAAGCCTCTCTGCCATGACAAGGAGACCCATTAATGAAAATTTGAAAAGGGGTCATGGTGTCATAAATCCCCCACACATCATGCAAAGGAAAAAGATATGATCCCCACCGTTTTCCTCCTTCATTACGGCTCCAGACAACGACAGGCGTGCACAGTGAGGTTGCCACCATCTCAGTGCTGAAGCTACGTGGCTAATGACTGCAATTACAAAGGTTACGCTTCTTTTGTCGCTCACAGCAGACGATTGATCTCAGCTGGCCTAATGTCAGGCTGTCAGTTAGGGGAGGGTTTTGGCCTGACAGCATGACAATGTGAACTGACAAGACTGTGGCTTTCACTCTATTATTTAAACAAACAACACTTTTCTGGCCCTCCCACTCTTTTCCGACTCCTTTTTGTGGAATGATGAAGTGTTTATGAACGATTCCATGGGCAGATTGAAGCCTGAGGTCACCTTAGTGTGTGTGTGTGTGTGTGCTGTTGTTGTTGTTATGAGTGAGTGGTGGAGGAGATTTTGGTTGTTTCATCGCAGCGTTTTTTTTTTTTTCATAGGATGTCAGGCAGAGTCAGACTGTTAATGCATTCACACTGTTTCAATCTTCTAATTGCAATTGGCAGCTTCTGTCTGTGTTTTTAACCAACCATGTTAAAAGATGCTTGTCAGTATATTTAGCCTGACGTTTGTTAAAGTGCCTCAGGGATGGTCATAACTTCCTGTGCAATTAGCATTTTAATTTTTAGTTGAAAAAATGTGATTACAAAAAAGTTCCATTATTTTATTTCCATTATAAAGTTTAAACAGATACAGCACCGATAATCAAATGAGTAAACTG
>RJVU01036043.1:7394633-7417244 GCA_003731715.1 Anabarilius grahami | reverse complement strand
GAAGCCTGGCACAAGCTTGGGGTTTTGTAGAAGCTTCTAGCTTCTTACAGCATCATCTTGACATCAGCATTTGTCAGTAAAAGGGAAGAGGAAGAGAGTTTGATCTTGTGATCAGTAAATATAAGGGGTGAAGTTGTCTGAGCCAATAAGGAGTTTCCCTTTCAGAGGGAAGTTTTACAAGTCTTTGTTCTGTAGCAAGATATTAGCATAAGGCACTGGATTGGATGAATGAGAAAAGAACCTTCTAGATTCTTATAATACTAATGTGTCACAGAGTTAGTAACATGTAACATAAATTACCAAATAGGAAACGAAAGTTGGAGTCCGTAGATACCAAACATGCTACCAATGTGATTTCAGTTAACTATAAATTTGCAACTCTGGAACATTAATACCAAAATAGTGCAAAAGAGAGAATTAATACATGGAATAAAGTCTATAAAAGGAAAGTCATGAGATGGGAAAATTGGATACATGTTTATACATTTCCCAAGTGGTTATATAGAGAATACATAGGATTAAGAGGTTTTATTTGTCCTTCTCAGAAAGAATGAAGTCAGAGTCACTAGTCTCTGCAAAATTCTTTCTGATCATAAAAGTTCCAAGTATCTGTAACAGGACACCTAGTTCTGCATGTGTGTTAGCTACGTTTGCGATCCTAGTTGCAGTTTTAGGGGGATGGGTTCACAGAACTTTGATAGAGTGAGTTTATGGGTAATTCATTAAATATAATGAATAATTGTGTGCCTGAATGGTCCAACTTTTTAGAGCTAAGGAATGTATTCTTCATTACAACAACACCATAAAATCCATGGAGGACGAGAAATGACTTAAGTATAAATAAATAAATAAATACGTAAATGCAGAAATAAATAAATATATAAATAAGGAAATACATAAATACATAAATGAAGAAATAAATATAGAAATACATAAATCAATGTAGAAATACATAAGTAAATAAATGAATGAATAAATAATTACATGCTGAAATAAATAAATAAAATAAAATGCAGAAATGAATGAATAAGTAAATAAATAATTACATGCTGAAATAAATAAAGATATGCATTGATGAATTAATACATATTTTTAATTGTGTCAAAAAACGTACAGCTGACAGAATGTTATAAATTACCTTATCCCCAGCTGTGCCATCCTCCGACGAGTTGTTCTCTCGCACACTCCAAATAAATTAGCTATCTCCAGGGGTGTGTCCCAAAAGGCGGTGTGCATCGATAACATGCGAAGGTAAAAGGTATGGTGGACGTCCCATGTAGAGACCTGCACTCCCGCGGGATCCGCGGGACCCAACGCAACAGAGTGCGGCGCGGGACAAGATTTGATGGGCTCGTGCTGGCGCGGGCGCGGGCGGTGAGACACTACTCGTGTCGTGCGGGTTGCGGGAGATTCAAATGATTCGCAATCGCAGGACTCACGCAAAATAGAAATATCTAAACATTAGAATAACTAATATAAAATAAAAACGATTTACAGTCGCAAGCGAGATTCTATTTATAACTTGTGTTTGCAGTGATGAGCAATGTAGCCAAGACCTATCTGTTGATTTCTGAGACGCAATGGAGACGCAACACAATCAGGTGTTAGAATCCTCTCACCGCTCAAAACGGCGGAGTTTTTATGCAGTGCTGAAATTTGCACGCTCACGAATCCTATTTTTATAACACACGAAGTGTAAACATTATGAAAGATTCATTGTTCATATATTCATTGTGTTATAACAGAGCTTTATGAGATCGCGATGAACTGAGATGTCAGCGGGAGCGCTCTTTGCGTGCATTCTTTCATACCAAACCATGCACGCAGCCAAGCGGCAACCTCCCGCAGTTTCTCGTGAAGCCAATACGGAAGTGACTTAAACTGCAATTCATCGACTGCCCGCTAGGGACAGGCTGCAGACGTGAGCAGAATCTCATTGACCATCATGTTAAAATGGTTTACAGCAGAAAAAAACATGTTTACAGTCTGGTTCAAATTGTGGTTTTGGTCTATACTGCTAATGTTGCCCTTCATGACAACTCTGAGGGGGGTGAATTTTTTTATAGCTCATCTGTTTAAATTATATTAAGCTTTAAAGTTCTGCATAATTAAGGGCATGGTCACTTGAGTGACAGGTATGCCGCTGCTGTCTGTGAGCCGTCATGTTACCTCAGCAGCTCATTTCAGCCGCTGAATTTGGCATCTCAGTCGTATTTGCGCTTTTTTCTGGAGGCTTGCTGCATACTCGAGACTGATATCCGTCTGTGTACATGTGCTCGCATGCGGAAGATAAACAGAACACACGTTGTTGGATCGTCGTGGCATTGGCTAAAAGTTTTTTTCCTGAGATTTACTACAATGACAATACCAGGAGGATATACAGCTCCGACAGCACTGCTTGGATATATAACTAAAACTGCTGCACTATTTTGAAAAATTATACTTTGGACACATGCTCATTAGTTTGAGAGAACATTTGAAAGATATACATCTGGTACATATAGTATACATTTTACCCAAGTGCCACGGATTGGATTCATCTCGCGATCTCTATTTCATTAGGTATGAAATCCCATTTGATTTGTGTTATTTGCACACCCCACACAAATTAGCCTACTGGTGTTGGAGCATCTATAATGTTATCGTAAAAAAAGCACCGTAGATTGACAGTAAACCTTTAGTACTTTCTAATGATATTGTTATCTTTATTAATATTTTAGATAGCTCCAACTTTGTCCCGCCTCTTTGCCCATTTTCAGTTATCCGAGAGTGACGTGCGGTGACGCGCAGCTAAGATGGCAGCGGCCTCATTTTCGCGTCAAAACTGCTGAACTCTATGGGTGACGTCACGGACACTACATCCATATTTTTTTACAGTCTACGGTTAAAACTAGCCTAACGGAATGTTGATACTTTAATAACAATTATTTTATCAGAAGCGTTTATGCTGGGATGTTGTGGCGACACATAACTTAATATTTCATGGACAAAAATCTATCTAAAACTACTTTTACGCGGGATTTTGCGGGGCGGGAGCGGGACAATATAAATTATTTTGGAAAAATCCTGAATTGAGAGAGGTTAGGACCGCCTACCTTATCACCATACGTACACAGAAATAAATAAATGTAGAAATATAGAAATGCATAAATAAATGTAAAAATAAATAAATGTAGAAATACTTAAATAAATGTAGAAAAAAATGTAGTATAGCACAAATGTTACAAAAATAACACAATTAAAAATATGTATTAATTAATTTATGCGTATCTTTATTTATTTATTTCAGCATGCAATTATTTATTTATTTATTTATTTCTATATTTCTTCATATATTTAATTATTCATTTATTTCCACATTTATTTATTTATTTATTTCTGCATTTATATATTTATTCATTTATTTATTTATTTATACTTGTCATTTCTTGTCCTCCATAAAAAAATCATCAGTTTTTGCTTTTTTGTTATAGTTTTCAAAGTTTGAGTGCAATTTAACTAATCACTGTCAGCTGTACATTAACTTAGGCAACACTTAGATTTCCTTAAAACATAAAAATCAAACTTAAAACTAAAATTCAAAACTTGAATTTTATATCAAATGCATTTATCTAGGATTTCCTGGAACAATTTTCACTTAGAAATTGTTAGTACATTTTCAGGAGAGCTTTATCGAGATATTCTATCACTGGCACTTTAATCCATACTGTGAACCTTGGTAGGGCCTGAACGAACTGGTGAAAATTGATTGAAAGGGTGTTCCATTCATCCACATATCCTAAAACAGGTGTTCAATCCAACGAGAAGGCTGTAACTTACTCTTGTGGGAGTTTGACATGCCATTGAACTGCTCCGATCTGATCTAACGGCCTTTGAAATTAGCATGTGGGCTAGATTGGCAGGGTCTGTGCTGTCAAAATCAATTAAAGCATCTAGAATGTCACTGAATTGTATAAATATTAGTGGGAGTAAATAATCCTGTATAAATAAAGCATATTTGCTTTGGTAATTTTCCAACCAGCTATTGTTTTATTCCTTCTCATTGCTCTTTGACTAATTTCCGACCAACCTGACATTATGCATGGAAACCACCCAAACCTGTCTGCCATGATTTGAATGTTCATAAAACAAACTGGCTTCAATATGCAAATTGAGAAGAGTACAGGCCAGAAGAGCAGTAAAATATCAGTTATACCAAAAATTACTTATTAAAGGTACACTATGTAACTTTAGGCAGTCTAGCGGTTAAAAAAACAAAACCATGCATTTTGAGGAAGAACATTGTTTTGGTTGTGTGTTGGCTCTGCAGAACTGTGCGGATGAATATGGTTTGCAGGACCTGTGAACACATGGGTTGTGACCAAAATCACATACTCTTGAGTAGGTATTTATTTTGAATAAGTAATTCATGACCACTAAAAAGTACCTTTTATATAGTATGAGTGTGTGTAGTATGAATGTAATCTGGACATAATACATTAGCCATGCTGTCATTATCATGTGACCTATCAGCATCAGTTGTGTCACTTCACTGCCATTCACAAAAAAAGGATTGTATCTAGTATCTAGTCTCATTATGAGTCATGGTTGCATTTTGGGCGTAATGTGCAATAAACCAATCAGAGTTTCATCTTCCATTCCCTTGCACCATGCGCTTGCACCATGGCGGATTGCTATTTACATGGTGGAATATAGACACCCTCACCCTTTACAAGTAAGTTTAAATACATGTGTGCATTACCACGATTGGTCAAATAGTCAATTTCATTCATCATTACTGCAAGTAGGTAATTCTGAATCATGGAATGACTATCCATAATGACATGTAGGCATTTTTATCTTTATGTACACAATAATATTCTTTTACATTGTCATCCTTTTATTTTTAATATTTGGCATGTTTGTGTGCTGCTATGTGTACCTGTGTGTGTAACAAGCAGAGTGTACACGCATTGTGCACTCGCCTATAGGTGCACATTACTAACACACGCTTTAAAAATAAATAAATAAAATACTGCACCATTGACTTTAGACTTTAGACCTCAAAATAGCAACACGCCAACAATGCGCCTGAACACACATCATTTTCAGACCAGCACGCCCATGGGCGAACAGAACGGCACGAGTGCATTTGCTATTTAAACAACGTGGGTACTTGACGTGAAAATGACAACTGCGTCGGGCTGAAACTAGCAAAAAACACTTGCGTCGCACCTGGCGTCGTATTGCGCCGGGATAGGGCCCATACTGTTTTTAACCTACTATATTATAGGGAAGTATGCGATTTAAGATGCAGCCATGGAAAGCCTAAAAAAAAGTTATCATTTGAGCATGTAAATGCCATTGTTTTGACTTACATCACTGATATTTTTTTTAATTATTGACGTTACCATGATGATTGCCAGTCTGATACAGTCAAACATTGCAGTTTTTTATAACTAATATTCTGACCGAAGAGAGAGAGATTATCCTACTGCTCATAAAACATCCACTACTAGGCTATATAACTTGTTTAGATGAAAAGGATCTCAAGCTGAGCTGAAGATGTTACTGTAGCTTTACCCATTAATAGACATGGTACTTTCTTGAAAATAAATTCCAGCACAGCACTACAACAACCATAATGAAATGAGCCTTCACAATAGATAAAGCTTTACAATGAACTCTGTTTCAGAGCTACATATGCCAATTTATCAGTGCAATAAAATACCTTACTCACCTGTTGAGTAATAAAAATGCCACCTCTGTGTCACTTTTACAAAGCCAAGCCTATGCTGATTCTCGTTTTATAACAAGCTCTGTCGCATTGTCGCATTTTTTTTTTAAACAGGTTGGAGATTTAGCAGGCCCCATGTCAACTTTCTCGCTCGTTGTGACATCGAACCTATGCCACTCCCACACCATACACACGTCAAAGTAGCCAGAGCAACCTTTCTCTATTTACGGATATGACGAAACACACACAAAACATCACAATGTAAATACTGTAAGTTGTCACAGAATAAGAATATGTGAATAACTCAATTTTGACAAAAATGTCAGATAGAACCTTACAATTCCAAGGTGACATATTGTAAATGCTTTTTATAATTTCTGTGAGGAGAATTCACTAAACAACTGTGCCTGTTTGCTCATAGTATTTTAGTGCAAAAGCCTGCACCTTATTATCTAACCACCTCCAATCCACTTCAAGGCACTAGTGGTGTATTTAAAATGATGACACAGAAAGTGCATTAAATAAATGCTGTTATCAACAGGCATTCATTCTTAGTAAATGTATTTATAATAATCCCCAATTTCGAATCCAGCCTGCTTTGTGAAAGCTGTCATGCCACTTTTTTTTTTCTTCCTTTGAATGTTTGAATGCATGATCCTGACAGGCTTTCACAGGGGAAAAAAATAAAATAAAAATAAAAAGTAATGATAAAACACTCAGGAATGAGAAGTTGGTGGAAAATGAATGTGTGAAACTAAGTACATGTTTGTCTCTAATATAGAGAAACAGGCGAGTCAACAATTTAAACATTGTTAAAGAAATGACAGAACATAATTGTTTTTTTTGTTATGAGATAATGCACAGAGCTAAATGTGTGAATGTAGTCATGATTTATAAAAATGGAATGAAGCTGAAGAGATTGTAAGAAATGTTTTCACACCCAGTATGTTGTGTTCACAGTGTATCACGCAAAGACAAACAAGATTTGTTGTGTAAGAAAGAACAGCAAAACCTTTCTCTGAGGGTGCATTTTTAAACAGTACACACAAAAAGTGTGTGAGTAAATCTGCCCCAAAGAGTAAGAAACGTTTGCCAAGGTTAGTTGTTCAGGGAGAAACTTTGCAGTGTCTGCAAGTACTGAAGAAAAGAGTGAATTTGTTCCATTTCCACTTGCAGTTGCTGAAAGAGGAGTAAAAGGTGGTAACCTGCTGGTAAATTAGAAGCTGGATGTTTTTCAAGCAAAAGATGGTACAATGGTTTTATTGGGTTTTCTCATTTTTAGGAAGATCTCACATTTTACAGAGCGGACAAGTTCTGGATCATTTTGCATTTTGATGTGACATAACAGAGCACCCAAGTGCATTGAATCAGAAGCTAAAGAGGTGCAAAAAGGAGATGCATGACTATGTTAAAAGCTTCTGTGTTGTTTGCCTTGGAAGTCTCTCAAACTACATCAGGGACACCACAAAAATATCTCTGCTCGCTAAGTGGTCAATGATGCACCCAAATGTGTATTTCCAGGAGCAGGTTCTAAAATGAATTTGAACATTTGAATGCCACTTTGTTGAGTATTTCACTACCTTTTTTTTCCTCCTCTCAATAATGTCAAATTAAATTATGTAAACTAAAGCTAAAATTGTGACTAAATGCTTGAAGTACTAAAGATTTGGCTGATGTTTATCATTAGCTGGATTTCCATCCAAATGTGGAGCGAAAGTTCGCAAAAAAAAAAAAAAAGTGCGTTTCCATCAAGTTCTTTGAGCGGATGACGGTGGTATTGGTAACCTAGTAAACAACTAAATAAAACACCATCAGCGAAATCAGCTGATTAGTCATATGGGTTTAATGTTCGCTATCAGAATTTATTTGTCAAATGTGTTTCCATTTCCCATTATTCGCATTAACTCTTTTTCGCAAAACCACCAAAAAACCAGCTCAAGTGAGCATACAAAACTTTTTTTGCAAATTAAGGGACTTTTTTTCAGAAATTTGCCGTTTCCAATGTGATGCTTCAAAATATGCATAAAAACAGGGTGATGGAAATATAGCTATTAAGTCGAAAGATCACATTAGCTATGTTTCCATCCACCTATTTTATGCACATTTTGGGATATAGCTGAATGAAAACGCCAACATGCGCATAAATTCTAAAAAACAAAACAAAAAACGTATGCACTCAATTAAATCGGATAAACTTTTATTCCGATAAGAAAACATGCACATAAATTACAATGGAAACACATTTACCAAATAAATTCCTAGATGCATATAAAAAAAATATGTGACTTTGCGATGGGACGGCATAACTGAACCAACCAGCAGACCGATCTCATTGCACAGCATCTGAAATGCTGTTTTGGTTGTTCTGAAATGCCTGAGCAAAGTCTGTTGTCAAAGTGGTTCAGTATAATTACCTCCCAGAACTGTCTTACACGACTGTGTTCCCAAACAGCAGACATTCACCTCCAAAAGCAAGATAACATTATTGTGTATTGTGCACTCTCTGAGGTGCAAGTAATGTATTATATATTAAACTATTATATACAGTGGCTTCTCCTACTGCAACAACTTCAATTTTTCTTAGTAATATTTAGTGCCAGTTAATCAGGAAGTGACAATTTTGTTCTCTTCAGCTCACTGGATGGAAGCGGTGCTTTATTCACAAATGTTTTATGCTATATTCCAATTTTGCGCAAAAGTTAAATTCGCAACTTTGGATGGAAACGTAGCTAATGAAGAAACCCGAGCTGAGTGAGTCTTTTACTCTATATCAAAGAGTTTCTATTCAGTCAAGTGTGGTTAATTTGAAATTAATTACATTTTGTTGTGTCTTCATTAAACTCTTTACACCTCCTTAATTACCCTGTCATTTAGCAATGTATCTCTGGGGTCCAGCTGAAGTCCAATTCATTGTAATATCCAATTCATTTCAACATAAGAAAAAATTCGGCCGACAAAGTAAAACCCCAAACTTTAGTTTGAGTGATCTCTAGCAGAAAGAAAATGAGTATTGATTCCATGTGTGTCGCTCCTAACCATCTTCACTATTTTAATTGACCATGTTGGCATCCTTAGGGTTCAGTTTCTGTCTAAAGACATTCATAACAAGGATCTTTCAGTTCACAGACAGTTGTCAGGGCAACAGGAGGTGAGAGGAAAAGCCATAGAAGTTAGTCTATTTGCCAAGACCCTGAAAATGCTCGCTGATAGACAGGCCAAGTAGGGGGGGATTTCTCATTCTGGATATTATTGACCCCAATCAATTTTTAAGTGCCAAATGAGAAAACCAATCCCTCACTTTGCTATTCAAATTCACTTCTCGAATTACAGCAGCACAGTGTGCAGTAAATACGGCATCAAATGTGGGCAGGCGAGTGATAGTGATGTTACCGGTCTGTATAAGACTATATTGATGCAAACATGCTCACATAAACACGGCACTCGACTCTCCCGCTGGGATCTCTACAGCGAGCTATAAAGACTCTGTAGGGGCTTCATTTCCAACAGTGGTAGGTTCATCAAACTGTTTGTTGGGTCAATACCTTTATATGAGCTAACAAATGCACTTTGATTGTAAAGGTGCATGTATAAAGCATACAGCAAATTCCACCTTTATTCAGTTTTTCCTCATTGTTTTAAAGGTGCTGTAAACTAGGAAGCCTCTGCAATAATAATAATAATAATAATAAATGCACTCAGTTTGAATAAATACACTCAAGTGAGAATACTACTGTTTATGAGCACTCTTTATTTACAGCACACATGAAATTCAAGCTTTTAAAAACCTGCAGTGTCTACGACAGTTTTAGGGCTTCTGGTGTCACAGACACCAATATTTTAGAGATTCAGAAAAGATTTATCACTGTCTGGCCAACGAAGATAAAGGTGAGGATCATGATATTTCTGAAATATTACAGCATACCGTGAATGTACAAGTTTGCTATTGTTTGCTTTTGGGATCGGATAAAGTGCTTGGATCCAGAAATTTTGATGTGTTGCATCAAACTTAAGGGGATTGTTTTTATTGAAGAACACAGATTCATTTTGTTCATTCAGATTTGCCAACAACTTTGGAGGGTTGTTTTTATAGAGAGTATAGCTGCATTCCACTTCACATTTGTATGCCTTTTCCTGACTTCCCTCCATCTCCTTGACTCGGATGTATGTCATTATTTATGTTGTATGAGTGGCCACTACTGGCAAAACCCATGCAATGGATTGAACTGGAACTTTCCATGCCCTTGAACACATTTGGAATCTGCTATAAGCTGATTTATAATGTACATCTCTTTTTTTCCTTATGAATTTGTTTGAAATGCCCAATCTATATACCAATAGGTGTGGTGCCCAATTCTGTTCCTTGAGATCTACCTACTTGCAGAATTCAGATCCAACACACCTGTCTGTAATTATCAAGTTTTCCTGAAGATATTAATTAGCTGCTTAATTTGCGTTTGATCAGGGTTGGAGCTGAACTTTGCAGGAAGGTAGATTTCTAGGAACAGGATTAGGCACCCCTGCCTATAGGTATGCTTGGGCTGTTGGAGAAAATATATAAAATTACACAAACAAATAAAATATCAATATAATAAACTACTGTATGACTGTGTAACAGCTTAAGGTAGTAACGTGTATTATGTAAAATAAGTAAGGCTATCATACAAAGTTGTGTAGGGTTTCCAAATCCTCAGTACTCATCTTTCTGGATCTGTCTGCTGTTTTTGACACTGTTAACCACCAGATCCTTCTGTCAACCCTCACGGTGAAGGGAATCTCAGGAACCACACTCCAATGGTTCAAGTCTTACCTCTCAGGGTGCCGTGGAGGGGTGAGGTGTCTAAGTCGCAACATCTAGCTACTGGGGTGCCTCAGGGCTCAATGCTTGGACCACTTCTCTTCTCCATCTACATGCCATCACTAGGATCTGTCATTCAGATACATGGTTTTTCCTCTCATACGTGTGTTTTTATATGATGACACACGACTCTACCTCTCATTCCAGCCAGACAATCCGACAGTAGCTGCTCGCATCTAGGCCTGCCTGGCAGACATATTTGCAGGATGAAGGACCACCACCTTCAACTCAACCTTACGAAGAGAGAACTGCTTGTTGTCTCAGCCAACCCAACACTTCATCACAACTTCACAACACATTGCTTCAGACTTATGTGCTCTCCAGAAACTTGCATGCTGCAAGTGAACAATGCCTTGTGGTGCCATCCCAAAGAGGCACTAAATCACTCTCACTGACCTTTTCCTTGACTGCTCAAAGCTGGTGGAATGACCTGCCTAACTCAACCCGAGCTTCCTAACTCAACCCGAGCCCATTTTGTTAGCTTGATTGCTTCTATTGCTCTCCTTATTTGATTAAATGTAAAATGTTAAATGTGGGTTTGGTAAATTAGGCATAATCTGCTGTGACATCAAAATCATGTTGAATTTTGGTCTATGAAGCTGCCTGAAGCGTACATACGAGTTGACTCACTCCCTCTGTCAAAATCGAGGGGTCAAGGGTCTGTCCCTATAAACTTGGTAGAACAAACTTCAAAATGACAGCAGGGATTTCACAGAGGGGAGGTGCTTAGATAAGTTTGTGAGTGTGCATCTAAAAGAGAGGTGTAACACACCGCAAATGTGGCTCAGGGAAGTTAGCAAACCTCTAAAATCAATCAAAGCACCTTTTAAGGAAGAAAAGAGCAAGATAATATTTTTTTTAAAGCTCATTAAATCAGTGATATCCTGCCATTTGTTTTATTCATACAATTGTCTCTTCCAACATCAATTTCATGAGTCACTTTTTTCTTACAGTCTTCAGCACTAAAACATTAAAAGACTTTTACTCCAAGGTTTGGAATGAAATGGAAAATTTCCAGCTGACATCTTTCAAAATGGCAGGCGGGAAGAATTAAAGGTATAAAGTTTAACAACCCAGATTCCCCATAACTCGTCTGATGGCTGAGCGTCTATTGTGTGCCGACCAGCACAAGAGCAGTGGCAGTGGAAAGAAACCCAGCTGGCATCAATCTGTTAGCTTCTCACTTCACCTTCAGAAGGAGAACAAAGTTGCAAGAGGGCGAATTGTAGGTGAAATTACTTCCTAACATTAACTCTGTCATGCAACCACTGCATTGCTTCTGTTGCCCTAGCATGAAGATGATGCTTCAACCAGAAAATCACAATTTCTAGTCTTTCCGGATGATGTATCACCTCAGGCTTCTGGAATTCCTAGGATATTCTCTCATTCTCCACCAACTGATGTCCTTCATGGGGACTAGCCCTGTCACACACCAACAGCAGTTCAACGTGACCAAATGACCAATGCATTACCAGCAGATATTGAGGTTTAAATTCAATGACTGGTGCACAGAACTTGCTCCACCAGATAATCCAGAGGCCACAAACTGGGAACAAGATTTCCTCTGGCAGGAGCTGACATAGCCAATATTCTTGCCACACCAGTGGCCAACAGCTCACCCTATGAGGTTATCGCTGATGTCTTGGAGTTGTGTGCCGTGCAGCAGTTCCATACTTAAAGGTATCCGTAGCCCTGTTATAGTATTGATCTGACTGCACTGACACTATTTGATGAGAACTGAACTGAGCTGGATGATGACATTACTGTTTTCCACAGAGCTTCTTTATAGCTGAATTGAACTATTGAGCCGAATTTAAGAATTGATGATCTTTTCAGCGGAACTGAATCAACACTGAACTGACTTTGGCTGAACAATGACACTTTTTTGAGCTGTTTTACAGCAAAATTTAACTATGTTTGCATCATTGAACCATTATTTTCCTGTTGATCTCTGTAAAGCCGTTTTGAAACAATATGTATTGTATAAAGAGCTATAAAAAATAAAGGTGACTTGACTGTACAGCAGGGCAAACTGGATGCAATTGTGTAAGCGTAGCTGTAGACATGGCAGACAAAATCATGACGGATGGACTACTGTGTTTCTTCCCCCAAGTCAAACGGAGCAGGAAATTACTTGTTTCATTTTGACTAGAACCACTATACTGCATTTTATTAGGCAGATAGTTTCTGTCCAGCCATGTTAAATACATGATATACTGTAGTAACCGCATACATAGAAGTTTACATGTCAGTGACCTCTAAGGATCTTCTACCATGATGGTATAATGTTATTGCTGCATTTTGCTTGGATTGACACTATTTTTTTTTAGTTTAGATAAGGCCATTTGGTAGAATAATTGTGTTTTGTTAAACCTGACACTCTTTATTCGACTCTACTGTGCTCTTGAACGAATTGCACTTGAACATGTAGGTTTTCAAAAGGAACATTTTCACTCAATATGTGCTGCATGGATAATTTTACACTAACAAGCAGAGAGCCTTATAACTCTGAGCGTAAAAGATAGTTGGAGAACAATTTCAAAGTAATGAATTCTTCCTTGAAAGAATAAGTAAAGGGGCAAAATAATGGAGATTTTCCTTTCAATTCTGTCCACTGACACTCTCCATGCTGGTGAATAAAATGAGATGACCTACTTTCTATTAACTCAAGACAAAAAAAAACACAGCGGTTGAGTTTTTGAGCATGTAGACAAATGCATTCTCAAATGTTATCATTATAATGGTATGATAAAACTGGCATTTATCCAAAAGTACAATACTTTTTTTTATGGTTGAATGCAATAGACTAACACAAAAGGCATCCTATTTAGACATCCTAAAGTGCATTTATTGTGACAGGATCAGTAACGAGAAACCACAAATGAGAAGGACATGCGTTTTATCATTTTAACCATATTGTTTAATTTTGAATTTACGACATGCTATGTTGGGGTCTGATTTTCAATTTGAACAGCCACAAAAAATGTTGTATGTGGATGACCCATAGGGTCCTAAAACTCAAAGGCAATTGTAGGCCTAAAGCCAGAAACTAGTTAGCATCTTTGCACTTCTGGTTTCTTCGTCACAAAGTCAGTCAGGTGTTTTGGAGGTCTGTGGTGAACAAAAGCTCAAGATGTTTTATTCTACAACCTAAAATACTTTTTTTTTTTTACTTTTTATGTATCTTGAGTGGCTAAAAGGGACTTCTTAGGTTGTCTAGAACAGGGGTTCCCAACCACAGTCCTGGAGGCCCCCCAACACTGCATGATTTCCATGTCTCCTTAATCAAACACACCTGATTCAGATCATCAGCTCATTGGTAGAGACTCCAAGACCTGAAATGGGTGTGTCAGACAAAGGAGAGATGCAAAATGTGCAGTGTTGGAGGGCGTCCAGGAACGTGGTTGGGAACCACTGGTCTAGAACATTAAACGTCATTAGGTTGAACATAAGTTGAAAACTCATCTACTCACTTTAGTTCACTTTCACAGCCTTGCTGTGTTTATAATCATGCTCTTGCAAACTATTATAATTCAAACTGTCAGAGTTACTGAAAGAGTTAAGGAAAGCGTACAATGATGTTAAAGTTATGTAACTGTGGTGGAGTTTGTTTACAGCCTATGTTTAGCTTTTATCTAACTATATTTGGACAATTATTTTGGCTTCAGATTTCAAGAAAGCTGTGTTCATTTGCGAAGATCATGATGAACAAAATGATAAAGATCATAAACTTTTGTTGGTTGAAGCGCAAGCTTTTAAAGCTCCGTCGTCTTTTGGAAAGCAGGCCGGGAGCAGTAGCTAATTTGCATTTAAAGGGACACACACAAAAACGGTGTGTTTTTACTAACACCCAAATAGGGGAAAATTTGACAAACTATAATAAATGATCTGTGGGGTATTTTGAGCTGAAACTTCACAGACACATTCTGGAGACACCAGAGACTTATCTTGTGAAAAGGGGCACAATAGGTCCCCTTTAAGATGTTAATGAATCATGGGTTTATATAATTACCCAATTAGCCAAACAAGCAAGGTCACATGAGTCTTTCAATTACACTGGTGGGTAAACAAGTTTAGAATCATTAGGTGCACAGCTAGTGTTTGACTGGTTATCAGTTTAACTAATGTGTCACACACTGGAAATTGAGCAGTGAACTAGAGAACACATTTTTGTGCATGCGACTAATCAAAGGTTTTCCAATTAACCAAACTATTATGCATGATTGTTCTGTTGCACAGAGTCTCTCTTGAGGGAAAATTGGCCTAAGTGATCTTATTTAAAGAAATGGATTACATGGACTACTGAAGTCTGAGTATGCTGTTCTGACTGATATTGCCTGTGCTAAAGCCCTACAAGAAGTGCAAACCTCAAAGACTTTTGAAATGCTAATGGTCATTATTGATATTTGAAGGCCTTTCATATTATACTGCAAGAGACGAAAGTGGCCTTCATGTACAATGTAGAGACAATTTACAAGGAAAAAGAGAACACAAAAGCTTTTGTGTCCTCACTGTGGAGCGGGTAAAACCAATCCTTTAAATCTATACCGTGACTGAGGGAGAGCTGATAAGAAATGAGGTCTGTCTTTTATTTTGTCGATCACTTCTCGGATTTGTGTCAATACATTGTGGAATGTATTACTAAGGAGTTCACAAACTGTTTGACATACTATGGCTAATCAAGTGAGAAGCAAGACAGGGGTTTCCGGGAGCTGAGAGAAGCCCTCCAGAAAACTACCAACAAAAACTGAAAAGGGTGCATTAAGGCAGTATCTCCAACAGTATTAAGCTGTGTGGTTATAAATAGAAAACCTTCTGCCAAAAGTCTGGAAATACATGTTCTGTTTCTCGATGCAGTGAAGAGAAAAAGAGAAATGCATGATTAGAGAGGTACAGGATATAGCGTCTAATTTAATTGTTTGTACTCTGAACACCAATCAATCAATCAATCAAACTGCTTTTTGAAGGGACACTACTCCAAGGGTTGTTTCAAATAAAAGTGAACTACTGAATCGTATTACCTTACCTGCAGTTTTAAAATGCCTAAAGATTATACAAATGGAAAATATTCTATATGAAAAATATATTTTCATATTTTCTTAGTTTGCAAACAGTTTGCAAGTTAAAATATATTTTAATTATTAGGTCACAATGAAGCCACATTTAATGTAAGCGTTTCATTTTTATCATAGGGTTATTATAGCTCACTAAAACAGAAAAACTATATAGATATTAAAAAATACTAATAAAAAAATAAATACTATGTACTATGTAAATAGTATGTACTGTAAGTGATACTAAAATAACACTGTGTCAGAAATATTAACAGGTATAAGCACATATTATTAAACTAAAAATAAAATGGTAAAGATGTACTTTGTATGTACATGTAAGAGAGTAATGCCCTGCATAGTGACTGTATTTCACCCACAAGATGCTTTTTTTATTTTATTTTTTTTATTTATTTTTTTATGTCTTTCAGTTTGAATGTTTTTTTTTTTTGTTTTTGTTTTTTCCCCCATTCTGGAGGCAGCATGACTAACATCATACACAAACCGCAGTCTGTCTGAATTTGTTCAATTATATTCACATGTGTCATTGACTTTGAATAGAGAATGAGTGTGCAAGTTAAGAGTTTAGTCCACCATATTCATGAATGCGGAAATTAGGGATGTGTGCAAAGTCGAATACCTTATTCGGAACGGCATGGATAATGGCTTGAAAAAGAATAACAAATTCTACCGAATAATAAGGAAAAATTCAGCACTCAGTCCTCGTGTTTGCTGGTTAACAAAGTGAGCCAGGGGACAGCACAATATTATACACAAACATCTAATATAAACATCAAATAATTACACAATAATAACTGTTAGGGCTGGGTATCATTTGAATTTTAGCGATTCCAATTTCGATTTTGCTTACAAAAAATTAAGTCAAACATTTAGATGTTTTGCATTTAAATGTCTTTTTGAAAAGCATTCTGTTTTCAGCTGAATACCATGAACAAAAATCATCAGCCCCTTAAAGGCAAGTATGCAGACAGTAATCAGAGCTGGGTAGATTACTATTGTAATCAGTTCCAGATTACAATTTACACGACAAAAATTGTAGTTAGTAACAACTTCCATTACACTACATATTTAAGGTAATGTAATCTGAATACATTTGGATTACTTTTAGATTACTTTTGACTTAATGTTGGTTAATGGTCACATGACATGCAAGCTTTTTTTTTTTTTNTTTTTTTTTTTTTAATTGTATTACTTTATTTACTTAATAGCTTTTCATTAAACTCACAAACCCCCAGTCTGGGAAACCCTGATGTAATGTAATATTTAAAGCACTACATGTTCATAACAAAGAATGGAATGTGTTTTCTTTCTCTTGGTATTTTTTTATTTATCAGGAACAGGAAAGGTCCTTGAGCCAGGGCGGGAAGTCGGGTCACCCGAAGCAGAAGCTCGCTACATGTCAGAGCACTGCATACAAGGCTGTCGGCTACAAGAAGTATAAGATATTTAAAGAAATAAATAATTATTCTATGAAACACATGTCTCTGTCCTTATGTTTGTTTGTTATTTTTCCTCAGGGTTAAAGTAGGTTACATCTTTTTTAAATTTCTGCATCTGCAAGTATAAATGTGGAATGGTTCCGGTCATGTCCTGAATGCTGGTTATTGTATTTTCTTGCACAAAATGCTATTCCGTTGCTCCACAATGCGAAATTCCTCCACGGCTACAAATTATGTCAGCCTGTTTCCTGACTAAGTTATGCCTACAGCAGAAAGCCGTTTCATGTGACATTGTGTAGTGTTGAGGTATTTTAGAGCACTTATTTACACCAGTCGGAGCGCATGAGTCCTCTGTTATTCCGGTGCCTTGCAGTAACATTCAATAACGCTTTCACAGCTCAGCATCGCTCAACACTTGGCAAGGTGAACTTGGATGATTCTTTCATCTGTGCATTCAATGGACCAAATAAAAGTGCAAATACAAAAGAGGTTTTAGCCATTCACAGCAGCACAGTGGCAAGGACGCTATTGTTTGCGAGTTCAAAATAAAAGTGCATTTCAGGTCACTGAGGGGAATGTTTAGGGTTGCCTCGTTTTCACTCAACCTTTTTTCCTCAGAGTTATCCGATAAGTGATTCAGCTTGGTCGATCCAGAGCACACATCAGGGCAGCATATTGAATGATGTGCTGAAGACAAAGGTCATGAAGGCTAGCATCTTTTTTTTTTAACAAAACAGAAAACAGAAGGTCACCACAAGTTGTTGTTTCTGTAATTCAATCAAAATAGAAAGACCAAAACAATGAAATGATACTTTAGGTCAATGCTTCTCAAATCTTTCCTGGGGACTCCCCATCACTCCATTTTTTATGTCTCCCTCATATAACATCTGATTCAACTCATCAGCTCATATGTACAGACTGCAAAACTTGAATTAGGTGTGTCTGATGAGGGAGACAATCAAAAATGTGCAATGGTGGGTTAATCCCAAGGACAGGTTTAAGAAGCACTGCTTATACTTGCAGATAATATTAATATAATATGAATGAAATAATATGATGAATGTCATGACTGTTTATTAAAACACTTAAAGGGTTAGTTCACCCAAAAATGAAAATTCTGTCATTTATTACTCACTTTCATGCCGTTCCACACCTGTAAGACCTTCGTTCATCTTCAGAACGCAAATTAAGATATTTTTGTTGAAATCCGATGGCTCTGTGAGGCCTGCATAGGGAGCAATGACATTTCCTCTCTCAAGATCCATAAAGGTACTAAAAAGATATTTAAATCAGTTCATGTGAGTACAATGGTTCAATATTAATATTATAAAGCAACGAGAATATTTTTGGTGCGCCAAAAACATAACGACTTATATAGTGATGGCCGATAACAAAACACTGCTTCAGGAAGCTTCGGAGCGTTATGAATCAGCGTGTCGAATCAGCGGTTTGGAGCACCAAAGTCACGTGATTTCAGCAGTTTGGTGGTTTTACACGCGATCCGAATCATGATTCGACACAGAAGAATCATAACACTCCAAAGCTTCCTGAAGCAGTGTTTTGAAATTGGCCATCACTAAATAAGTCGTTATTTTGTTTTTTTGGCGCACCAAAAATATTCTCGTCGCTTTATAATATTAATATTGAACCACTGTACTCACATGAAATTATTTAAATGTGTTTTTAGTACATTAATGGATCTTGAGAGAGGAATTGTCATTGCTGGCTATGTAGGCCTCACTGAGTCATCGGATTTCAACAAATATATCTTAATTTGCATTCCGAAGATTAACGAAGGACTTACGGGTGTGGAACGTCATGAGGGTAATACATGACATTATTTTCATTTTTGGGTGAACTAACCCTTTAAAGCTGCAGTCTTGAAGTTTTGCCTCTTTGTCGCCATCTATGTTTGAAACCTGCAATTGCAGTTATTTGCGGAATTATCATCTTTACGTGGGTTGTGCATCGGCACGGCTTCTCAGCGCAGATTAATCTAATGTTATAATGAGAATGTGTGGCTGTCAGTCACCACACCGGTGGATACTCTACTTCAGAATCACAGATTGTAGTCTTGGAAGTGCAACCAAAATAAGTATTTTCACCATAAAATGTCATCTGAACAAGAAACACTTTGCCACTTTTATATTGACTGAGAAAAAAAACATTACAATGGTGATTAAATCATATCAGAGTAATGAAAATTGCATGTAAACTGGAGTGAAGAGTTCTGCTTGTCTCATGTAAACATCTTACTGCGATTAAGACCTTACTCTGATTATGAGAAATAATCATATTATTGGTGCACATGTAAACAATTACATATCAAGAGCTGGGTCACGATTGTGTGCATTTTGTTTTGTGATTTCACATCACCAAAACGAATAGAGAGTCTCTGCAACGCCATTAAAGGGACTGTTGCTCTGCTAAATATACCATTCAGAGTTTTATCTCCACAAGCCAGTCCTCAACCTTAGTGAAACCAAGCCTTGAATAAAAAATGACCTCATCAGCAGCAATGCAACTGATGGGTAGAAACTACAAACGCAGCATTCTCCACTGAGAGACAAGACTGTTTGCTGCAGTACAACCTCCTCTTTCCATTCATGTCACTTGGTTTCCTTAGATTTATCTACCAACACATCAGAATTAAACAATCAGCTCGCTTCGATCCCCATACTGGATGATCTGATTAAGTCCTGTATGCACTTGTTGGAGAGGACGGAAGCTTTATGTGCATTTCAAATAAGATGGATGGTTGAGTGGTGGTGGTTTTTGGGGGGTGGGGGTCAAATTTGAACGCTTCACCTCCTGGCACAATAACTTCTGAATTCTGCACTTCACTCCAAGTGTGGAGACAGGTGCTTATTCTCTGCATCAAGAATGTTTGTTCTGTGGTACTCTTCAATGACCTTTGAGGTGATGGGCAGGAGGCACTGAAGTCATTGACAGTCTAACGACTGGTGACCAGAGCATGACATTGCATTTCCTTTCAGACAGCAGGGATTTTCCCGGGTCAAAAAATGGTCTTCGGTGGTGACAGATGAACATCCACACACACAGTAAAAAGTAACCTACCCATGCGAACTGCAAGCCCAGATACTGACAATAAATCCAGAATAAATGCAAAGAAACACTTTGTAATATTAAGTTATCTAATCATGAAATAAAAATAATCACTGTCAGAACAGATCATAAAACAAAGGGCTTAGAACTATTTTATATTTAAAAATCTGTAAATTTAAATGTAAAAAGTCACCGAGTGACTGATAAATGAACAACAAAGTAACACGACACATTACATTGAAAAAGTTGCAGGTCTGTTATTTTGCATTTACACTCCAGAACTTAACGCACAGATCATTTGACATGTCAGATTGTTTTTGGTTTTTTTTTTGTTACCATTGTTTATTGGATTCAATCACACATTTATATGTTTGTCAATCCAGAAACTTTGCAATGTGTAGTTAGCAGCATGATATATAAACCCACTAGTTGCTGTGCAATGAATCTCTTATTGAAATCTTGATTACACTTTGTTGATTATAATGAAAGGATTCACGAGTGTGCAGAACTCACGCTGAACAAAAACTATGCCATTTTGAGTGGTGTTGAGTGGATTCATTGCATTCACGCACTCTGCTGCAAAAACATGCTATAAATAGAAACCTTTGATGATCTTGACAGAGCACTTACACAAACACTTACGGGGGCTCTTTAAAGCAGCCGGCTATCAGCGGGTATACTGGTATCGTCATCGAACGGCATCGTCGCATTAAATGATCCAATAAATATTTGGTGGGACAAAGATTCATTTTGGCAGCCGCCAAAATATTTTCAATGCAGGAAAAACCCTGGACAGCAACCATGATGTATAATTGCAATTTAAAATGTGAATTTAATTAAACATAATATAAAGTGGACATAACATTTATACAACTATATATTTGAAATCTGTAATGCAGGTTAATTAGACTTAGGGCAAAAAGGTCTCTCCATCATTGCCAGTCCTCTTCCGGCACTTCAGCTTCATCCCATAATACGGGGAATGTGATGTAGTTGCATTGGTAGAATATGCCCGGCTAGCCTGAGTAGTCATTGTGTGATTGTGACATGAAGGCTGTTGGAATTTCCCCATTGCAAGTCTTCTTCATTGGTGATGCGGTTGATTTACTGGATCTTGAGAATCCGCTGGAGAGGTGGAATGCTTTTATCCTTCGGACAGTGTTCACCTTTATCTTCCTTGTTTCGCATGCATAGATTGCGGTCATGATGACAAAAGAGGCATATAGAGGTAACTTGATCTGGCACTGGACATGGCTGGCACGCCTGCAGGTCCGGTCTTCATGATCTTCGATTTTTTCGAGCTGATACGCAGGCTGATCTTACTGGCTTTGTGGCTAAGTCTCTAGGTTGCGCTTTGAAGCCAAGCTTCATCTTTGGTGAACAGGGCCACGTCATCTGCAAAATCTAGATCTGTCAGGCAATCTTGGTACATCCAAGGGATGCCTGCTCCAATGTACACAGTTGCCTTCTTCATGAGGGCGACAAGAAAGGGGATCGGCGAAAGGTTGCAGCCCTGGCGGACGCCGGTAGTGATCTTGGTGGTGTAGGATTCAACTTTTTTTATGAAAACTATTTGTGCTATATTTACTATTTTTCTACTAATAATAATAATAATAAAATTACAGTTGGTCTTCATTTTATAATGCAAAAATGAAAACATTTTACAATAAGGTTTCATTTGTTAACAATAACTACATTAGGTAACATCAACTAACAATGAACAATACTTTTAAAGCATTTATTAATCTTAGTTAAAGTTAATTTCAATGATTACTAACATTTGTAAAGTCAAAAGTTGTATGTGTGAACATTAATGCACTGTGAACTAACATGAACAAACAATCAGCAATTGTATTAACTAACATTAACAAAGAATAATGAATGCTGTAAAAAATGTATTGCTCATTGTTAGCTCATGTTATGTAATGTTAACAAATGAGAACTTTGTAAAGTGCTACTGCAAAAATTATATATACAAAAAAAGTCCGAAACAATAAGTTTGTCTAAATATATTTTAGGACTCCTTTATATTTCATTAAATTTAATAAAGTTAACTTTTTATGGAACATTGTTGTAGCAAATTAGCTCAAAATAAATATGAATAATTAATCATAACTAGTTATAATTAATTATTAATATTTGGATCAGTTAATCAAATTAACTTAATGTAATAAAATTAATATTACAATCAATTAACCCGTTGTCCAATGAACGCACAGTGTTAATTGTTTATTAATTCTAAGAAATGTTCATTTCCAGGTTATGGGAAATAACAATATTATTGTACAGTACTACTAAGAGCCTGTAATTCAAGATCGGCATGAATAGGGACTCCAGTATATGAGCGCAAAACACAGACAACTTTACATGTGACATGAACAAGACTTTATTAACTAGACTAAACACTTAACTACTCTAACATTCACACACATACATGCATACAGTTTACCAAGAGAGAGAGAG
>RJVU01036043.1:7379126-7394508 GCA_003731715.1 Anabarilius grahami | reverse complement strand
ACATTGTTAATGAACACTTTTCCAGACTGAATTTAAACCCATGGTCTTTAAAATGGAGCAAACAAACATGAAACAGACTCTCATGAGAATGTAGACAGAACACCTTCTCACACATTTTGTTGTTGTGTTGTGTCTAATTTCTTTGAATTGTAAATCAGTCAATTTTTCTTCTAATTCAACATCCCGTGAAGTGTGGCCAATTCAACTCAAATTCCAGTTTAGGAACTGAAAGAAAGCCAGCTCTAAAATTCTGAAGTAGGGACACATGAGCATTTGTCCTTTTCAAACTTTCATTCAGTTCAGAGCTGCACTTTGATAACAACCATTAAATATGCATAAATTCAGGGTTATTTATTTTTCACCTCTCTGTCCGCCTCTTTCTCTGTCACAATTCATCTTTCATTCTCTCTCTTGCTTTCTTTTTGGTGAACACAATCTACTCAACCTTGAGCACCCCTAACCTTCAAAACCGTCTTTAATCCACCAGCCCTGAGCTTTCCCGATGCAGCTCTTTAAATTGTCATCACAGTTATTTAATTAAATGTGTGTTAAATTTGGAAAGTTCCCCAATTAGCATTCCACTGTGCTTCACCATCTGATACTTTGAATGTATTGTGACTCATATCTTTCCACTTTATCTGTGGGTAAGGGGTGGGGGGGGGTTATCTCTTTAGCAGAAAGAAATGTGACAACATATAGGCTTACTGTTTTAGAGTGTATACATTTCCTTTGTTTAGAAATGATAAAAGACATTGAAAGATAAAATAAAATGTTTAAAATAAACATTTTATTTGAGAGTTAAGATAAGTTACAAACCTATGAAGCAGAAAAGTTTTTAATTTGCTTTAAAATCTAAAACTATAAAATTACATTTAAAATAAAATTTCTCAAAAAAATAAATAAAATAAAAACTAATCAAAAGACATCTTTGCTTACCTTTACCTCAACGGACAGTGGCAGCTGGCCTCTATACAGTTCAAATAAATGTGCATGCGCAGAACTCTGATTTCAGCAGCCAAATTTCAAAATGGAACAAGCTTATTATGAATGATTTTAACCAAATGGATTGGTGGTACACGTTGATGTGTCAACCTCTGAACAGTAGCTCATTTGCATTTAAAGATACAAGCATGAAAACAGCATGCTTTTGCTTCCACTCAAAAATGGGCATTTACTTCATGGTATAATAAATGATCTGTGGGGTATTTTGAGCTGAAAATTCACAGACACATTCACCTGAGAAGGGGCATAATAGGTCCCATTTAATGAAAGGAAGTCTCCTGATGCAATATAATTACTCCTCACCAGGGTAATAGCCTGGAGTAACATATGAGTGGGTGTGGAGGCAGAGTAGAAGAGGTGTTGTAATGTTTCATGGCAGGCATTGCAGATCCCCAGTGGCCAAAAGGTACACTTTTTTAGGGGGGAAAAGCTGATGCATACAAGTTCCCCAAAATAGAGCAGTGTGCAAAGCAAGTGTAGGTTTGTTTCAAAAAGATTACAACTCTGCATCTTCTTCAGGCATCGAATCTAAATTCAGGACTGTAATGGAGCTGATCTGTTTGTTCCTACATTTGTTTCTCCAGCAGGTAAAGTAAAACATATTGCACACCAGATGCTTTAAAACAGTGTTTCCCAATCCTAGTCCTGGAGGACCCCAAACACGATGTCTGTGTTTGAAATTACCCCCTGTACCCTCATTCACTATTCCCTTCATTAGTCCACTAATATAGTTTATGTGAAGGAGTGAATTAAAAATGAGTGAGTGAATTTGGACATTGAGTGCACCTGAAGGGCTGCCACTTTTACGTAGTTTGTGCTTGCTGTTTAATAATTATTTGAAACTTAGCAGCCCAGTAGTAATACAATGATTTATCTTGAACTCTGTCATGGAACCTATGTAGAAACCTCAATTGAAACAATTTAATAATCAAATAAATATCAATTTATACCTGTATGATATTACGCTGTACCCACATTGGTCCAGCGGTTTGGAAAATGGATGGATGATTTAGCTGCAAGGTGCCATCTTCTGGCGAGATGCGGGAATTTATTCTTATGGAATTAATAATTATGGTATTATCTAGCCGTTGAGTGTACATCAGTTGTACACTCATTATTGCAGTGCATTGTGGGATTGAATGAGTGCACTCGATAATGTCAACTAAGGTTTAAGACACCACTACAAATGGCTGTCCCCTTAAATATTGCCCTATTTAAGGGTATAGGGGGCAATTTTGGACACAGCTGATGTCTCTTTTATCTGAAACTACCATATGAGGTTTTAGAGTCATTACCAATGAGCTGATGAGTTGAATCAGGTGTATTCAATTCGGGAGACATCAAACGTTTAATTGACAGCGTTGTACTAAAACAGAAAAGTTTTCCTTTATGTTTTTCACATACAGACAACAACATTGTCAAAACGATCCCGTTCACACAAATCCCTAAAAATGCTGTATTATGCTGCCAGGCCAGTAGTTGGCGATGCCACTGTGTAAAAAAACACTACGTGCCTATAGACTGAACACATAATTTGCATGAGCGTGATGTCACCGTTTTCACAAATTTGCAGTTTTTGTAGTTCACACAGAGACGATAACGGTATTGTTTTCAAAACCTTGCTTGTTTCAAGATTTTGCGTTTTCAGGCCCTCACAACGTGTAAACGTGTAAATAAACGGCTTCCGCCAAAACCGCACTTTCGTATTCTTCAAAAAGCTTACGCTGTATGTCCTACGCCTTCCCTATTCTACTTACGGAACGAGCGCAGCACCAGTTCCATTTTTTCCGTAAGTAGAATAGGGAAGGCGTAGGACATATAGCGTAAGCTTTTTTAAGAATATGAAAGTGCGGTTTTGGCGGAAGCACTTGGATCATTTGTTTATATAAAGCATATACATTTAAATTTTTTTCCAAAATGACCGATCGTTTCACTAGATAAGACCCTTATTCCTCGTCTGGTATCGTTTAAAGCCCTTTGAAGCTGCACTGAAACTATAATTTTGACCTTCAACAGTGGAGTCCATTGAAGTCCATTATAAGGAGAATAATCCTGGAATGTTTTCATCAAAAACCTTAATTTATTTTCGACCTAAGAAAGAAAGACATGAACATCTTGGATGACATGGGGGTGAGTAAATTATCAGGAAAATATTATTTGAAAGTGAATCAACCCTTTAACTGGAACTGGAACAATGTGGATGTCTTCCAGAACTGGAAGTAACTTTCTAAGCAAAGGCAGATTTAAAGCAGCTGCTGAAGGACTATACAAAGCTGACTAGCATATGCCTTTAGCACCACAGGACTTAAGACAGCATCAAGGCTCATAACTTTGCTTATGCAAGGCTTCCTCAGCTCCCTCCTCACCTGATCAACAGAAACAGGCAGTGAGTCCTCAGTTTGATCACAGTGGGATGAAGAGTTTGTAGACTAGGGGGTCTGTCAGATCTGCCTAAATCTGAATTCTAGAAAGGTTTAAGCCTCAATTGGCCAAGGACCACCCAAGAGGCCACTTGAATGACATGTAAAGCAACATGCTTTTGATCAGCATCATGTTTAGGGGCGTGGAAATGTAAAGTTGATGTCCCTACAATAGCGGACCGGCATGTAAAGCTCTTCAATGTATTTTAAAGACTCTATACCATATTTTTACATACTTCACATACTCTTAGACAGACCAGTGTTTAGTTTATCTTGATAAGCGTTAATAGTCACAGTTGTAAACATGATGGCTTTCTTCTTCTGTGAGAGGGTTTGGCGTCACCACAGCAAAGAATGTGACACGCACGTCTCTCGGAAATCCTGTAAAATTCAACCAATCAGATGCCGACTGAAATAACTGAAATGTCTCCAATTTTGTGTGCCGTATGCATCAGACATTTAGCCAATGGTCTGTGGGCGTGACGTCTGAAGCTGAGACTGAAGCTAAGATTTTGCTTGGTGCAATAAATGTGCTATTACAGTGTGAGGAAGGCAGGTAATCAGAATTTTATTAAAAAAAGGCAATTATTTTTGTTTTCAGGCGATTTTAACAGAAGTGATTTATCAAAACCTGATCAAATGCATTTTAACTGGGCTTATGTCCAGGTGTGCGATACAAACAAGCACACTTTATGCATTTTAAAGAGCCGATTCAGCTGCCTGGATAGCAGTGAAGAATGCTTTCACAAACTAGCGCAAACGGCCTGAAAAATAGGAAGCAGCAGTGTGAAAATTGTGAATATTTTTGGCCCATTTGAACTGTTACCTGATTTGCATAATTTCTTTAGTGAATGAAATGCTAAAAACAGGTGGTGCAATTTATTCAGATTCTAGATTTGCCCATCTTTTTGATAGTTTTAGATGGTCTGTTTAGCCAAACACTTTGGCTTTTATTTTATTTTCGGTCCTAATGATTAGTTATTATCACTTTTGTTATGCTTTAAAAAGTTAAAAAAAGATTTCAGTTTTTTTATCCTCACAACCCTACATAGGACAGATGGTTTTAAGAATGAATGGATGGATGTTTTCTATACAGTGTATCAGAATATATACAGTACAGCACATCAACTTAACAACAAATTGTAAAATATTAAAGTTAAAATATTTTTAAATATATTTATTATATGTATGTGTGTATATAACATCATATCTCAACTGCCCCAAAATATACATTATAACAGTCCATTTGAGTGAGCTTCATAACACAGTTTTTTAGAGACCGGGCAGGCAAAACATCCATAGAATTGCATTACAGCCCTGTCAATTTTTCATTTCAAAAGAAGAAAAACAAAAATATGTGAATACAATGCAAGTTCTGAACACCTGTGATCCATATCCAGCACCTGCTGCAGAATTTCAGTCACTAAAAACAGCAAGATGTTTTAAAAAGCTTAAAATGAAAAATGCTTAAAGTGCCTTAATGTACTAAAACAGTGATATTAAAAGACCAAATTCAATATACACCTTATTGATGATGAATACTATATACAGGCGAGATGAGCCCAGAATGTGAATGCTATGTGTTAAATGGTTAAGTGTGTTCTTTATTATGGTTTTCTATGGAAAAACGCTCAACGAAAAACCGTGTGTTCCTGGGTTCATCTGCTTGCCTGTACATAGTAATATTAAAAGAACAAATTCAATATACACCTTATTGATAATGCATACTGTCTAACTTCATGTACAAACCTGGTAAAAATCACTGGCGGGTAATGGAGGAAAGCCATGTTTTGCCCTTCAGGTGGGCTTTCCTGTAAGTGTGTGACGTCATGTAAAAACTATGAATTAGAAGAGAGTAGTAAACTGCCTTGAGCAGTTGTTTAGAAAAACACATGCCAATACATTAGAAAAGATTCAGGTTTCAAGATGTTTTTTCTTTGAAACCGATTTGATGAGCCCAGAAATAGAATGAATAATGGAGTTTAAAAGCTCATTACAAGAACAGTAGCTCCCAGTAGTTCAACTTTTATAAGGAAAGAAGCAGTTTCTCACAAAAAAAAAGTATTTCAGTCAGGGTGGACAGATGCCGGTGGGGATTGTCTGGTGTATTTCCGATTCAATTAAGTGCGAATTAAAATAAAACAATATTAAAATTAGATTGGGCGCTGAGGTTGAAGTCATTAAAGTAACAGAGTCAGAGTAATGTCTCTGACAGAGTCTTTTCCTAATTAATATAATACGTCAAGGGAGCAGCCATATGTGGCTAGGGGAGATGAGGTTCATGGGAGATTTTTTATTTTTCTCTCCAAGACCCATTTCTGCTGCGTGTTGAAACATCATTTGAGAGAGAGAGAAAAAGTATGTGACGCGTTTCAGCTCTGCTTGAGAACAGAGGTGCGAATCTAATCTTTCTTAAGTACCACTTTATCCTCCACCTCTTAGAACTGTGAAGGTCAGAATTGACTTCACATGCCGTGTATTCAATGACAGACCCTTGCCGCAAGTGTCTCTCATGATCTTAACACAGGTCATCAATAACTTTTTAAAAGGTGCATTGATTTTTGAGTGACCAGGACCAATTGATTTCAGAACACTGCATTATTTGAGGCTGTTTTAAACTCTTGTTGTGGAGGTCCTAGAGGTTCTGAGGATTTGTCGAAAGATGGAACGCCGATTGATCCAATAGACCAATTTCTCATTGTAACTGTATTCATGGGAGTGCGTCACCTCTGCTAGCAAGTTGGTCAAGGACAAGTCTGTCTTTAGCAGTTACAAAGATATAATCTGGCATTCCTTCGTGTTTGCTTTTGAATACTCCCATGCACCTGAATTCACTTAGTAAAGACCACAGGGCAAAGGTGCCTGTTGCATGAACAGAAATACAGATTGCAAAACGTACAACTTATAGATAAGTTGGCCATTGTCTGGCCGACCTTCAGTTACAATGTGCCTTGGGAAAATCTTCTATTCAAAGCTTCGCCTCACTCACTGTGTGGGCCGATCTATTAGGAGACTGAGCCGCAGTTGTAAAAGGGTGTTCGACAAGATGAAGTGGACAATGTCACCCCACGCTTTTGTTGGGCTTCTCTCAGCATTCACAACCAAGGTTATTTTTCCTACAAAAGGTCTGAATGTGCGAACCACGAAGGCCACCAATTAATTGATCGATAAGATTTCCAGGAGGGCGGGGGGACATTCAGCTAGCTGAGATCAGCATGACAGTTTTAGCAAGCTGCAGCTTCAATCAAGGACAAACATGTGCCATTGTTTCCCGCGCACATATTCGCCCACAAAACTCCCTCTGCGAGACAGCTGTGCACAATACCCCTGGGTGGCACTGAGAAACTCAGCGTTTATTCTGAATCTCATTTGCTTATTTGTAGAGTTTTCGAATATATTCACTTGAAATTGCAGTCTGAGAATGGGGGCGTGCTGTAATAAACTGAATTCTCCTGATACTCACAAGAGTTTTAAGAGATGTCTCCACTGCATTAAAGTAATGTAGCAGAAGAATTCTTCCAAAACATGCCTCATATATTTTCAGCCAGAGATTTGATTTAATTTTTCATTACTATGGTTACATAAAAACCAGCAGGGTTAAGATTATCTCCATGACCCGGCTCAAACTGGTTCTGACAACTCGCCTGCAGACGAGGCAACAATATTACATTTCCAAACTGAAAAAATAAAAAATATAGAGAGCAGGGATTTAAGTTTTATACATCAGGTTCTCAACTATCCGAGGCTTGGGAAAATTGACTCTTACTCCAGGTCATGGGAAAGGCCTTTTGAGTTTGCCTAGAAAGACGTTACTACGAAAATGAGGGATTGGGGCTAGCAGGGAGGAAGAAAGCAAGCAGTAGGAGTTGAAAACTGCTGAGCTTGTGTCCTCCCGTTGTCCCAGTGTTGCATTATGGGGAAGCCTCCATGCAGAGGGCTTGATGGAACCCTGCCATATGGCAATAATGGGCTCAGGCTCCGCCGGAGAGCCAGGTGTGGACTATGACGAAATGAACTAATGCGCGCCACCGCGCTGTCTCCAGCAGCTGTGGAAAGATGACTTGACCGTAGGGAAAAGGCTGTGAGGACACAAGTGTTTGATTAGGGGAACTCGATATGGTCCACTTAACCCTTACACGTGTGGAATACTTAGACGTCTGTTTTGAGCTTGGTAGTCAGCAAGTGAAGGCAGATCTGACACATGGGGGAAATGGATTATGTTCAGAGCAGCTTTTATGCTTAAAGCAAAACAACTCAAGGGGATCTTTTAATTCCAGAGTCATAGCACTTTGATTCCTCGGCAGCCACAGGTACAGGCATTGTTAGACTGTCTTAAAAATCAATCTTTAGTTGCTGCAAGTGGCAGACCATTAGAGGCACTCTGAGTACAACAAAAATAAATCTATGTTCAAAAAGGTAGAGTGCATTTAGTATCACATCCTGAGTGGTAAATGGGTAAAGTGTGGTCATTCGGTTGGAAACTGTAACCCTTAGTGGCACATGATCTCAAAGCAATACACAACATAATTAGCATAAACCACACAAAATGAACTATTTCTTTAGGGAAAACTTTTGGTAGAACTTTTTTATAGTACTGATTTACTTTATTTTTTTTTCTGTCATTTGTATCTCTTTTCAAAATATAGAGAAATTCAAGTGTCCTAGAATATGTGTCTTTGTCTGAGTCGATCAAACCCCTGCAAGTGCTTGGCTACACTGTGAAATCCCATTACACTATACCTGCTGAGCGAGGCAATGTTGTACACAGCATCACGCCAACTTCCTTTCTCTTTCCTCAGCTGGTCCAATGAACCGATCTGAAACTGATGTTATAGTCTGTATGGATGAACTTAGCAGTGTATGGATGTAGAGAATGTAATTACTCTGACCATTTTTGTAAAGAGTCCTTGAAAAAATTTGACACTGTGCAGTCTGCTCACTCAACAAAACCGTGAAAATAATAAGTGCCACACTGTATTTTCTCAGCTGGGTTATGAGGCCGTATTTTTCATCTCTCTTTTGTAGCATTTGATTGGTTGGTTGATTGATTTGATTGATTGATTGATTGATTGATTGATTGATTGAGAAGTCAAGAATCTTTTAAACCCTAGAAGTAAAGACTCATTTTGCTATATGTACAGTAAATTTTTGCTATGCTGTTCATCAGGGCAGGCCAAAATACTGAACTTTTGATATGAAAGTTTTTACATAGATGTTTACATAGATATCTTAAAGGCATAGAAGCAAAAATAGTTTAATGGGAAATAGTTTTGAGTAGAGCTGCATGATTCTGGATAAATTGAGAATCAAATTTTTTCTTTTTCTTTTTTCCAAATAGCGATAATGATTCACCCATGATTCTGAACAGACAACTAAACAAAATACCATGCAATTTACTAGTGCTTCTGACAAAATATTAATTGCTGTAGTTTATTTAAAAATGTTTAATTAATTTGAATAAATTATCATAAATACTACTTCAATTGTTTCATTACTGAATAAATCGTTTTTGAACAAATCTTTTGAATGAATGATTCAATGACAAACACATTTTTTAACAGTCACTTGTCGTCGCCATCAAGTGGCATAACAATGTAAATGATACAGTGGTTATTTGAAGCACCAAGTTACTTTCAAAATGTGATTTGCTCTAGTTTGATCAATATCGTAGTCATCAGTGTTTATATCCAAACTATAAACTTTTATCTCAGTATTTCTGCGATCATTTGAATATTTGTAACACAGAAATAATGGTTTATGTGGTTGAAAAGACAGTTTGTGAAGCCGTTTCTTACCTTAACATGACAACTGCTCTCTCTCACTCAGTGGCAGCGCCAACACAGATTTGAATGTCCCAGTATAATTTTGTCAAAGTTTTAATAGACACATGCAAATCGTTGTCATTTAGGAGTAATATCGTGTGGGTGTTTGAATCGAGAATGCAATCTTTTAACAATTAATCCTGCAGCTCTAGTTTTGAGTGAAAAAAAAAAGAACTTAGTTTATACATGAATTGCAGAGGAAAACATTTAAATGTTGATATAATGCTTTTTGATATGAGAAATCACTTTTTTGTCGTGTATTTCAAACCGTATATTCAACCAGAACAGAAGTAAATGGAACAGAAGGAAGAAAATAAACAATCTGTAGTGATAGATCAGCGACAGGAAAAGGAAACAAACACTGACACTGTTGTGCATCTGGCGTGTGACTGTGTAGTGATATTTCCACAGTCATGCTGGATTCTAACTGTGGTGTTAATGAAGAACACCATGAGAATGAGGCGTGCTGAGTAAAACAAGTTCTGTACATTCAGTAAAGAGCTCTTCATAATGAATCTGCTAGTGCTGGATAAATGATTTTGCTTTTTCAGTCATACCTTCCACCAGATTCTCACTGCATTAGGAAAATAAATAATATTTGCATATAAGAGGAGGTCACCTAAAGACCCCCCTCCCCCCTCCAAAAAACAAACAAACAAACAAACAAAAAACATTGCATGACAGGTCCTGTGTTTAAATATTTCCTACTGAAACCAGAGGCAATGGTTAATGAATAATGGTTAATTCTTAAGCCCTATCCCATACTGCTGTGTTATTATAAAAAAAATAATAAAATCATACATTCACATTCTAGAGAGCTTTCGATTGGACAGAATCTGTGCCTAATGAGCCATTGATAGTTTTAATCCCTTTAGGAGTAAGCCTAGGGCCAAGGCCAAAATGGCTAAACTCTAAGCTTTTAATTGTCTTGATCACAAATTATTGGTCAAGAACTTAGCAAAATATAAGCAAATGCACTACTTAAAAAAGCCATTGCTGTCTCAGAAAAACATCAAAGACAGAATGAAGTTTTTGTGGTGTTGTGTGGTGTGATGAATCACAATGAAATATGAGTTGCATGGTGATGCTCCAGAGTGGTTTCTTCAGAAATCTTGTGAGAAATATAATAATAAATGCATCTCTACCACAGTAAAGCATGGAGGAAGAGGTGCCATTGTGTGGGGAGCCTTTTTAGCTGCTGGTATTGGTGAGGTACTTCACTGTGAAGATCCTTTAATGCTTTGGAATACAGGAGAATATTGCAGAATGGCTTGCATCCAACAAATGAAAAGTTGTTATCTAAAGAGGAATGCTAAGATGTTATTATTCGAGAAGACAATGCTCCTGCCCAAATTACAAAGACCAGTAGCTTGAGAACAAGTCTATCAGGCTCATGTTTTAGCCTGATCAGAGTCCAGATTTGAACTCTATAGTGAATATTTGGTCTCACATTAAGCTCAAACGAACTGGGAGACATTTTTCAACTACTCATGAACTGTTTGAAGCCATTGACATTTAGTGGAACAACACTGACTCTTCTTCCTGTAAAAAGCTGTCTGCAAGTTGGGGAAGGCTATTCATTGCTAAGTTACTTCATGTACAGTTACTTAATGTTTCCTGACCAGTGATTTGTAACTAAAATGGTTAAGACCATTAAAAGACCACTAAATATTTTGCCATTTTTGGCATGGTCCATTATTTATTTTGTTAGTTTTAGTTTTAGGCCCAGGAGTGTACAACTATGTTTCATCCCTGCTGAAAAATCCAGCTAAAACCAGCCTAAGCTGGTTGGCTGGTCTTAGATGGTTTAAGCTGGAAGTAGCTGGTTTATGTGGTCTCCCAGCCTCCCAGTCTCCTAGCTAACCAAAACCCCTCTAAAACCAGCTATGACCAGGCTGGGAGACCAGCTAAAACCAGCTTAGACTAGTTTAGACTAGTTTTAGCTGGATTTTTCAGCACGGTGGTCAGGTTTCAGCAGAGATGAAACACGATCTAAGTGCAGCAGTCTTTATTAATGACAAAATAAAAATCACAAAATACTCCGGTTTCTCAGAACTTCAAAAGCAGGAACAGAACAACCAGTTAAACTCAACAATAACAGACAACTGAACTGAACAAAGCATAGAGTTTAAATACACAGGGCAAACAAAGGATCTAATGAGATAATTGACTATAATTGACTCAAATAAATTAGTAACTATAGTGACAAACAGGGTGCCTTTCCCAAAGCGAACTATGGTCGCAAGTTCCGTCATTACCAATAGAGTTCAATGGGACTTACGACCATAGTTGGCCAACGATGCTTTTGGGAAACGCACTCCAGGCTGGGGAAACTGAGGATGACAGAATTAATTAAGAAACTAGAAAAACAACCTAGGCTGTGTTCCACTCCAAGTTTTTTATGCCCTTCACCCGCTAACTTCGCTCCATCTCGTGGACTCGGATGTGCGTCATTGCTTACGTTACATGAGTGCCCACTACTGGGGGAACTCGTGCATAAGGTTTAAATGGAATGCACTAAGCCCTTGATCACTTGGAATTCACTATGGCTGATTTATTATTTGAAACCCCCTTTTTTTTATGAATTTGTTTAATGCACCATTCTATATGCATATAAGTTGTTAGAGAAAATATATAAAATCCAATAGGTATATGAGCTGTTGGAGAAAAATAAAATTACACAAACGAAAAAAAAAAAAAAAAATCAGTAGTATAAACTTTGAATGTGAACATATTATGCGATTTAATCTCAATATAATTAATGTTATACATTATTATGTGATTAATTCTCAAAATAATCAATATATCATAGACTTCGGTTAAGCGTGATCTGCTGTGATGTCACAGTGGAACACAGCCCTAGAAACACAGACATGGACAGAACAGAAGAAGAAGAGAAAAAAAAAAACTGATCAAAAACAAACTCTAAAGATGAGCAAAGCTAAAACTATAACACTATGCATGCAGTATGTGGGATACTGAGATACTAAAAGCCTATAAATTGTAAATAATGGTAGTATTGTATTGTGCATAATGGTAGCACACTGCAAAAAAGAAAAGGAAAAAAAAAAAGATTTTCTAAACAAATATTTTTTTGTTTTGTTTTTCTGTAAAATATCGAATTCTTAAACAAAGACAAATTTACTTGAGTAGCAAAATAAGATGACAAAGTATTAAGTCTGTTTTNAAAAAAAAAAAAAAAAAAAAACTGCTCAATGCAATAACAGATATCTGCCAATGGGATGAAAAATAACTTGTTTTCCCTTTAAATTAAAGCAGAACTAAGTAACTTTTTTTACCTTCATAAATAGTTTTCTAAGTCCTTACGAAGGTTAATTGACTTGTAGTGGTGTGTTTGAGGCGTGCACTAACCCCCTCTGGCACGTCTACGCCAGAAAACAGCACTTGCAAGTTGAGCTGCACCGACCCGACACAATCTTATTTAAAACAATCTTTATTTTTCTTCCCCGTTGGCTTTTTCTTACCCCAAAGTTTTGTTGTTGTTGTTGTTTTTTAACTGTTTTTGCTGCATTTGATTTATGCTTATTTAAATAATTGGGCAGTCGTGGCCTAATGGATAGAGAGTCGGACTTGTAACCCAAAGGTCATGGGTTCGAGTCTCAGGTCCGGCAGGGATTGTCGGTGAGGGGAGTGAATGTCCAGCGCTCTCTCCACCCTCAATACCACGACTGAGGTGAGACCCTTGAGCAAGGCACCGTACCCCCAACTGCTCCCCGGGCGCCGCAGCAATGGCTGCCCACTGCTCCGGGTGTGTGTTCACGGTGTGTGTGTTCACTGCTGTGTGTGTGCACTTGGATGGGTTAAATGCAGAGCACAAATTCCGAGTATGGGTCACCATACTTGGCCACATGTCACTTCACTTCACTTCACTTCACTATAATAATAACAATTTTATAAAGTAATCTATAAATAAATAAATAGATAATAATGATGAATTACTTGCCAACCTCTGGAGTCAGGAATGAGAATGTGAGAATTGTTACAAAAATTAATGTCACAAGCCAAGTTTTTTTTTTTTTTTTTTTTGACGGTAAAATGTGACCACATGTTTTCGTGAGATTGAACTTGTGAATATCCTGGCTCCTTTTAAGTAGAGTAAACACTTCATCCACACTAAGATCTGCAAAGTATATTACGGGGAAATTACACGCTTAGATCCAGCAGCTTCATCATGCCCAGTATCCTTTAGAGTCTCCATGCTTTCCCCACTGCATGCCCAACTGACTGGAAAAAGAAGGTAGAGCTGAGAAAATTTGGACGTAGCATCAGCTCTTACAGATGGAGGACCCTCTTAACTTTAACTCCAGGTAACAGGGCGAAATGACAGGCTATTGAGCAAGGGATTATGGCAGCTTTTGCTAGGTTAGAAGCGCTGACCCTGCACAGCTCTCGCATGAGCTGCAACAATGGCATTTAGAGCGCCAGTGCCAAGGGTGCTGGCATTCCGTAATGAGATGTGCGGCCATCTGCCACGGCATCTTTGGGATACTGAAGACACCGTATGCTTCGTGTGTGTTTACTACTCCAGGCACAACCTCACAAGGTGACTGCCATCTTCCCCTGTATACTTCGATTTGCTTCAGATTCGCCTCAGACTACCACTTGTTTCTTTCTGTTTGCTTTATTGTATTTAATTTAATGGATGAATTAATAAATTATAGTTTTATCTATGTGTTTGACGTTTTAAATTGAAAGTCTAAAAACAAGATGATGAAGACATTGAGGCATTTTAAAGCGAAAACACAAGAATAGAAATATACAAACTCTCAGTCATATGACCTCAAGTATAAAAAAGCAGGGAATGACAAAGATGCTGCCAAGCAATGCCCTTCAGTTATACCGAGAATCTCTGAGCTTGGAATTAGATGAAGAGCTAAGTAATTAGCTTCGACATTTCATTAAACATTGTGTAGCTTCAATGCATAAATTCAGAGGCTCCCACAAATATAGAGGATATAATGAGGTACGAATATGAGCTGTTTTCATGGAAGTCCAGACAGTGATTCTTCTTTAAACATGACTCACCATTATGCAAGATTTAATGAATCTAAAATACAGTCAGTGGCCTTTGAAGGTTCTTTCTCTCTTTGAAATGAAAGCCAGATAGAAAGAGAGAAAAGGTGCAGCACTGAATTAAAACTAGGCCAAGCTGATGAAGTATCTCTAGCAATAAGTTTAAGGGTCGGAGTGGACCGCGTCTGGTGATGGCACATGTCATTAACTTATTTAACTCCTCAAATATTCACTTGACAGACATCCATTACATTCTCATTATTACATACTTAGTTATCTAAGATTCACACCAGTGTGTCAATGAACTGTAATCCACTGTTTGACACTGAGAGAATGAAATTTTGCCTGAATGCATTTTGATGACAATGGTGAAAGGTGTTTGTTTTTTTTGTTTTTTTGCCCACATACTGCAATAGTTAAGATGTACTAACTGCTGAAACTAACTAGCCAAACCTTTACCCCCTAATGGTCAACATATTGAGATCATCTGACCAGCCAGTCTTAATGTCTTGCAATTTGACCAAGTTACTAATAATACAGTCTTAATTTTACTTTATACTGTACCAGAGGTCTTCAACTTTTCAGGCCACTTGGTGGATAGAAAGATGGAGCAGGGATATGACTGGGCGATACATTAAATATTAACAATATTATTGTGATAATTTTGTTGACAGAATAAAAATAGGCAAGTCATAAATAATGTGATATTTTTAAAACTAAAAAAGGCAATTACACAAATATGACAATTTCACTCAAATGCACCTGTAAGGGTTCTGTGAAGAGTGTGAACGTTTTCTTTTTACATGTTTTAACAGCATTGAGCATTGTAGCATAGACATGTCTGTTGAGAGTATGAACCAAATAGCCAATCAGAGGTGTTTAAGTTAGTCAGAATCCAATACTGCTCAAAGTGTTTGTTTTACACACTCACAAATGATTTCATTATTACCAACAAAGTGTAAATACAATTTTACTAAGATCCATTGTTGAAAACTTTTTTGATTATAACAGGTGTTGTTTTGGAAAACAGAAGCAGACAGTGACTGACACCTTCAGTGATTGAAAGCAAAGCTCTCTTTCCCTTTTTGCAGCAACAGACGTGTG
>RJVU01036043.1:7359436-7371266 GCA_003731715.1 Anabarilius grahami | reverse complement strand
GATATCTGATATCAGTTAATGACATGCAGGTGAATATAATATAATATAATATAATATAATATAACATAATATAATATAATATAACATAATATTATATAATATCATTTTTATTTTGATTTGTTTTGATTTAAAATTATTTATTTTAATTGTAATGCAATTAATAATTAGCTTTTAATCAAATCACAACCTCTGCAGTTTCCTCACACACACCCAAATTCCTGAACTAAAATGAAAGGTTTTATTACATTTGTTTTATTAAATATATTAATAGATGAAAGATCTCTGATTTATGAGCTAAAATAGTTATTTATGCCATTTTGGGGGAGTATATTTACAGCCATGTATCTGGAAGACACATCCATTGGAGGCTTCCATAGCAACAGAGCTGACTAACTGAAACCAGATTGAGCACTGTTTCTCACAAACCAAGCGTGAAGGGCGGATCATCTCGTTAGTTCTCAGATTTTAATTGCCATCGCCTCCGTAATCTGATTATATGCTGTGAGTGGTTGCATGAAAGATAAGAATATCATAATTAAATTAAAACTAATATCCAACCCAGCCTAAGAGAGCTTCAAAGGTATCACTGGCACATCTAACAAAATCCCACTCACATCACTGATCACGTTAGAGTCTTTGAGGTAGCACTTCTCACAGGAAGACCCGTATCGCTTATCGAACTGTTCCCTGACTTGTCATGATCAGGATGTCACAATCCTCAAAAACTGCTGCCTCTGGTTATAGACACAGTGGTCGTATAACCTCAGTGCTTTTTTTTAGAAGTGTGTGGGACATGGCTTGTAATGATGAGACTTTTATTTTTGTAATCAAGTTCTCAAAATTTATATACAATTTTTGATTTAGATTTATCAGCCAAAATTTTCATAACGGTGCATCATTTCACATTGTGATATAAATGTTTGCGGAAGCAATATCTGGACTTCGATCAAGGCATTTTAGGCAGGTCTGGATCAGTGTTCTCTGATAGAATAAATCCCTCGTGAGAGACTCTGCAGATCTTATACATGCACAAACAGATAAATTACTCACTAAAGGAAAAGGAAAAGATTAAAAAGCATCATATGGCCCCTTTTAAAACTTCTGTGTGATTGTATATCTTCCGTATATTTTAGCATTTAATTTGCATTTGGTAATTTCATCTTTTGGCTTGCTTTTTGGCCTGCACATTGGCAGGGGTGTAAATCACAGTGTTGATTAAGTATGTATAATGATATTGTCTTTGGCTTTTACTGTGGTTGAGCCATTTGTAGAACAGTATCCTGCTGCTGTAGCTTCTGCGATCTCTGCTGGAACATCATCTGTTTAACAAGCTGCCTTCACGTGATGGCACCAAGCTCCAGTTTATCAGCAAGCGCTTCGACATGCTGCACTCAGCTAAACAAAGATGAAGTCTTTTTGGTGAATTTTCAACCTCACTTTTCTAAATGTCTGTTGATTTGAGTATTAGCAAGCTCAAAAGGTCTAAAGTCTTTGTGTATGTGGGATAAAGACATCAAGTCATCAGGGCAAGCATGGGACATTTGATGAATGCATCGAGCAGGTTTTGGTTCACACTCTGCCATGAGGGTCTTGTTGTGTGGGTGTTGAATTCTGTCATTTGAAAGGGGTGTTCTTGTTTTGTAGCTTTTAATTTTTTACCATGCAGTCCACTTATAAGGTGAACATGATTTTGCCATGTAAGATGTATTGCTGGAACAACATTCTGATTCTTATTAACCAAAGAGATTTAAGGTTAGGAGTTAGGACTTCAAAAACATTCCTATCAACCTTTTCATTGACCTCTGTTAATGGTTTGGGTTGTCGGTCAAGGACCAACAAAAGATCTTGTTCAGAGATGTTGGAGGAACATGTTTTGCCAAACACGTCCTACAGTGCTTGGCAAAAACATAGTCAGTCATTTATTTAGAATTTCTTTAGACTCTGTTTTCTATATGAAAATAACCTCTGTTATATTTTGCTAACCTCTACATATTCACAAGTAGAAACCATACAAATGGATTGTGAGTTTGCTATTTGGCAAGAACATAATAAAAAATATATATGCTCAAAAAAATATTATTTGTTATCTTTTTTGTCACTTTCAAAGCAGATTTGTCTTCTGAATTTAAAGGACTTGAATCTCAGTGAACAGCATTTGTACCGTAAAGTTGATTAACACAAATAATTTTGATCCATCCCTAGGTTTCTTAAAAAAATAAAATAAAATTGTCATAATTTACTCACCATCAAGCAGCATTATTAAAAGTCCAATATTGTGTTACTCCCTAAATAAAGTAACTACTTGCATTACTAAGTTACTTTTCATGAAAAGTAATGCATTACATTACTTTTGCATTACTTTTTGTCACCTGTGCTGGGCTTGCTTGTTTGTTTTTTAATAACACCAAAAAAAGTTCTATTTTTTGCAAAAGCCCTTTTATGCCAAAAGTGAAATGAATAAGCCTCAGGCTGAAGAAAATGCATTATTACACCTGTACAGTAGAGGGTGCAGCTCAAACAAACCTTTCAGGATTGAAGAAGAATAGGATGCAGGAGAAGGAACTTCAACACTCTTATTTCTAAATCTAATCTAAAGTCATTTTTGCTTATTAGTATGGTTGAATTAGATCATCAAAGGTCAGGAACAAAGACATTGGTTAATAAAGTGAGATTCAATAAATAAAGCATATTTGTGTAATTTAATATAGTTAATTAAAACAGGTTTGCATACAATTCTGAGATTGCATTTCAGTCTGTTTTTATTCATTTTGAGGAATACTGAATGTTTTTGTGAGATGTGTAGATGAGTAAATGCATGTTCACATTTAGTCTAGAACTACAATAACCATCATGTTCACACAGCACACAACACCTCTGCACTTTATTTCTCTCAACATGGGAACAGGAGAGCTGGCAGTCAATACATGTGAAAAAGTAACTTGCTTTACTTATTTGAAAAAGTAACTTAGATATTTTGTTGTAAATTTAAAAAAAGTAATGTTACTTTACTAGTTACTTGAAAAAGTAATCTGATTATGTAACTCAAGTTACTTGAAATGCATTACCCCTGACAATGCCCTCAAGTTGTTCCAAACCTGTATGGAATTCTCTCTTCTGCTGAACACAAAAGAAGATATTTTGAAGAATGTAACCAAGTAACCAAACAGTTGATAGGCTCCATTGATTTCCATAGTACTTTTTTCTCTCTCCATACTTTGGAAGTCAATAGAGCCCATGAACGGTTTGGTTACCGATACATTTTTTTCCAAAATATCTTCTTTTGTGTTCAGTGAAAGAAAGAAATCCATACAGGTTTGGAACAACTTGAGAGTGAATAAATGATGACAGAATTGTAATTTTTTGGTGAACTATCCCTTTAAGTTACTGTGAGTATAATGATTGTTGATAATGATTATACATGAACCCTAAATTAAATTACTGTAAATAAACCCATCGTAGAGTGATTACATCTAAAAGTGCTATCAAAACATTTCTGTTTGGTTGAGCATCCCAACCAGGGGTGTGTTTCCCAAAGCTTTTGGGAAACCCACCCCAGCTTGACAGAACAACATTGGCTCAACCAGTGTGTGCTAGACTCCACGTCCACAAAATAAATTAAGCCATGCAAGTTTGGAACGACATGAGGGTGAGTGAATAAAGACAAATTGTATTTTTGGAAATGTTCCTTTAAAATATACTTACTTACTGACTTACTTACTTATTTACTTACTAAATAAATGAATAAATGACTGAATGACTGAGTGACTGAGTGACTGACTGACTGACTGACTGAATGAATGAATACATAAATAAATGTATGAATAAATAAATGAAAGAATAGATAAATGAATGAATGAATGAATAAATGGACGAATGAACGAATGAATGAATGCTTATCTTGCTTTGTTCTAAGCCAACACCCCACTCAATGTTGCTTTAACTTAATCTAAAACATCTGACTCAATTCGGCAGATACTCTGTGGGTCATGATTAGCTGATGCAGGTATGTTTGCTGTGTAAAGCAGAAAAGGGTCCTGTTGGAGTTGGCCTTCTTTAATAGATTCATGACCTGACTGTAATGTGCTGTTTTCATTAGTGTTCCAGAAAACTTCTCACAAATCGATAATTCAAATGTATTGGCCACATGTCTAATATACTATGAAGCAGGTCCTGTGTCTCATAAATAAAAGCATATGTGGTTTTACCTTTGCTCTTAGCATGAAAATATGGAATGTGATGAAATAAATGGAAAAATGGAAAACTGAGAAATAACTGGCTGTGCTCAGTATAACATTTCATTATGCAAACACATTGCAGCCTTTATATTAGAGGGCAAGCGCTGCCCTTAGTGTGTACATGATGTATGTGCTGATTAACTTCACACATTGCAGCAGGACTGTGAACAAGAAATTGACATGCTAGAATCCAGACATGCAGCTACAGATTTGCTGACCTCTGAGTCTGAACTTCATCTTTGTTCATAAAGCATTCAAAGTTATGGCAATTATTTATGTATATATATATATATATATATATATATGCAACACAACTGTTTTCAAGATTGATAAGAATTTTTTTTGAGCATAATAGGATATTATTACAATGTAGAATGATTTCTGGTGATCATTTGACAGTGAAGACTGGAATAATTAGCATTTTTGATTAAATAAATATAGCCTTGTTGAGGATAACAGGCTTCTTTCAAAAACTTTTTAACGGTAGTGCATAAATATTTGCATTACAGTAATGAGAAAATCCTGCACAATGACGGTAGAGGGTAAATCTTAATGATCCTAAAATAGGCTTCAATCATTTTTTTACAAATAGTTATACTTTTTTTTTTTTCTATTTTGATTTAAGGGCATTGTTGGCCTGTTTTTGTGAGATTCAGTTTACTGCTCTGAATTCTAGAAACTAATATCATAACATGAATCAACATTATACTGACAGGTCACCTGTATCATTTTAATTTTATATATGAAATCCAATAATGTATGAACATCAACTCAATTGAAATAAAATGCAGAGCAGAGCATCTGCAGTTATCGGCTGACTAAAACAAGTTTCTCTCTGAAGATTTGAGGTGTTATTTGCTTGTAGAACAGTGACCTTTGCTTAATGTACGGTGGCTTGCAGTCTCAATATGCTGATGCGACGGGGGCTTCAGAAGAGATACTTCCAAAATCTGTCTGCTCTGTGTCTGTATAAAAAACAATCACAATTTTAAAGGTAAAACACAAAAAATGCTACGGTAAATACTTTTAATTGGTTAACAGCAAGTGTCCTTATTATATACTGTGAAAATCTGTCAATCCAATGGGACATTTCAGACAATAGTAAATTGTTTGGAAGTGAAAATATAGGTCATCTTATAATTTACAATGGGGTTTATGATACATCTTATGATGTCAAATTAATGTTTATTGCATTATTTTAGTGTCATCTTTGTTACCATGATGGTGTTTTATGACACTGTGACTGTGTGCACCTTCTGTGTATTAGTATTTTTATCCCAGCTTGTGGAAAATATGAAGAGCCAAACAAGCCAAAATTCATTCTGGCATGATATCAGAACCTGGAAGTCTAATTTGCTGCTGGTTACTTCGAGATTTTCTTGTGGGGTTTTATAATGGGGTTTCTCAATTTATGTGTGTAATTTACATTGTAGAACAAAACGTCAAAGTACAATAAAGTTATGTTTACCACAGGCTTTATTTTACACATAAATCGAAAAAACCCATTATAAAACCCCATAGCAAACTCTCAAAGGAAGCAATGGCGAATTATTCTTCCGGGCTCTGACGCCATACCTGCACCATTCTGTTGTTTTAATGATAGAGAATTAGGCTCTAATGACAGACTACATACACAACCATATCTATATTTTAAAATGAATGCTTTTATTGTTGCTTGGTTGACACAAGAAACTTGAAGCTTTAACTTCTTTTTGAAATGTTTTCTTTTGCAGAGCAAAATGTGGTCAATAATTTATTAACACAAATCTCAATATTAGCACAACTGTGAATATTTATGGCCAAATCATACGTTGATATTCAATGCAATAGTCTCAATATTGCTTAATTTAATGTGCCATACAAGTCCAGTTCATACAGTAACATTCTTGATTTTATTTAAATTATCTATGTTAAACACAGCATTTTTTACATGATGTAATATAAGTCTCAAGTGTCCTCAAATGTGTCTGTGAAGTTTCAGCTCAAAATTCCCCATAGATAATTTATTATAGCATGTTGTAAATGCCCATTTTGTGTGGAAGCAAAAACATGCTGTTTTCGTCCATGTGTCCTTTAATGCAAATGTGCTGCTGCTCCCCACCCCCTATCCAGAATAGTGATGTGCCTTTACAGCTCATGCCTCGGATACTTTGCCAAAAACTAACAATCTCACGCTCATGAGACGTTGCAGTTCTTCGTTATCATAAAAGTTTATTTGCATGTGTTTTAAATCTATATCACTTCTGATATGGTTTCTGAGCTCACACATTAGAAGCATGCTCACAGAAAGCTGGGTGTCAGACGACACATTGTGCGAGTATTAAACTAAGTTCTCTTGCACGTCTTACTGCGCATAAACTATTATATTCGCAAAAGGTTATGTCAAAACACACAAAGTTCACATAAACACAATCAGTTATGTCTGTGAATGTAAACAGCAGGAAAAGCAATTGCATGTGTATATTAGATCCGTGTATTAAAGTGACACCACAGTACCTGCTTGCGGACTATGAACAGCTTACTCAGGGGAGGAGCTAAAATAATAGAACAGATTATCATGGAGAACATTCTTGAACGGTTCATTTTGTGACACTGTTTCAGGCCTGTGTGCCGAAACGCGTTGGAAAAATAAAGTCTTGATCTTTTAGCTCCAGTTTTTTGTTTATTTCTGATCCCTCCATGCCACAAGTGTTGCTGGTTTTGTTCAAAAATAACATAAGTTTCAGATTATTCACTGTTTCAGGAAAATTATGAATGGAGTGGATGTATTTTTACCACAATAGGGTGGTTGTGTAAACACACTGCGGACACATAATTATGTTAAAAAAAATATATACAATTGTAAGTATCTTGACATTTTGATCAGCATAAAAAAGTAAATTGAACTTCAGCTTACCTAAAACTAACACTGTTCTTCTCTTGCTATGAAAGCAATAAAAAGCATAGCATTTGCTTCAGGAATTGCAAATTTACTTCTTTCAAGTACACACAAAATGGATTGGTAAATCAGCCATCAGATAAGACAAGGATCATTTTGACAGCACCTTCCAATGAGACTTGCCAAACAGTTATCGGTGTATAAATATTACTTGTTTCGTCACTTATCTCCCTTAGTTTTTAATGACACGTTATTTTGTCATATTTTATATTCTTCATTCAGATAATGTCAACTTCACCAGATAAAACAAAGGCAGCGCTCCTCCGGCATAGTTTTTTTTATTTTTTTTTTCACTTTCAAGTAATTTTAAGCAGTGGAATCAAGAGGAGAAACACTTTTCACCCATAATGACTGCCCAACCAGTTGAACTTGGCTGTTGTTTGGCCCACTGCTGTAACAAAGCAATATGGCAGACAGTTTAGTTATGGTATTTCTCTCCTGTGGTAACTGATATGACTGTAGGGAGGGCAGTTTAGAAACACTGCATCTCTGGTTGCTTGGCTGCATGACAGGTATTTTCTTCTGCAGTGAATCTGCCGTGAACTCCGTAAGGACTTGTTTTACATCATAAGTTGTAACTAAATAGAATAAGTTATATTGATAAATTGGAGAAGTGCAACATAATTACAGAAGCTCACAGCAGGAGGCCGGATCATTGTCATGAGCAGATTTAGTGTAGTCTATAGTAGTCTGTAGTCGAGGTAGCATATATGACACTTACTGTTAATGTTGCATGCTTTGCCACCTTCTCATGATGAAAACATACATGCACACACATGCAGCAAGGAGACAATTAAATATATCCATGGTTTTTTGAGAATACACAATTTATATTTCTAAGGACTAATACAGGACTAGTACTCTGTATGCTTTTGAATCGCTCTTGTGGTACTTTGATGTCATACACCGATCAATCTGTGCAGCGCCGCTTCAAGTCAAAACGCGGATTCAGAAATTAAATGCCACTGTTTTGCTCTGAGACTTACAGTTCTGCTTTGTCTTTATATTTTTGTTGGCAAAATTGAGCAAAAAATACAATATTGTGTCTAAAATAACACAATATTAACTTCTTATTTATTGAACTGTTGTGTATAATCAGTATCACATTTGCATTTGTGCTATTTTGGACAGAAAAACAGCACTCATGTGAGCTTAACTATATCATATGATGTAAATATGAGACAAAAACTCAAACAGCGGCATTTTTTGCCCCATATCTTGAATTGTCTAACTACATTCTATAGGCTCCATCATGCAGTGAGTTGTTGCTCTGCATCATAATCATTATCAATCAACTGTATGAAATGACAGATGACAGGGGCAGGTCAGGGGCAGGGCAAGTGCGTTAAATGCGTTAATAATATTTAACATTATTTTTCACTGTAATTTGGGCCAAGCCAAAAATGGCAAAATATTTAGTGGTCTTTCAATGGCCTTAACTATTTTAATGACAAATCACTGGTCAGGAAATTAGCAAGAATTGCACAAATACTGTAGATAAAGTATGGATACGGAATAGCCTTCCCCAACTTGCAAACGGCTTTTTACAGGAAGACGCATCAGTGTTGTTCCACATGGCTTCAAACAGTTCATGAGTAGTTGATAAAATGTCTCCCAGTTAGTCTGAGTTTAAAGTGAGACTAAATATTCATTATAGGGTTCAAATCTGGACTCTGACCAGGCCAAAACATGAACCTGATGGACTTGTTTTCAAGCCACTTCTTGGTTGTCTTTGCAATTTGGACAGGAGCATTGTCTTGTTGAAAAAGAACACCTGATCAATCCTCTCTAGATAACAACTTTTCATTTGTGGGAAGCAAGCCATTCTGCAATATTCTCCTGTACTCCAAAGCATTAAATCCTTTTCACAGTGAGGCAGCTCACCAATACCAGCAGATATCTACTGAGTCTCTACTGAGAATGGAAATGAAGATCATTGAATAAACACTTGAATTTGGGTCTGTTTCTCACATAAAGCAATCTCATGGATGCTAAAGATTTGGATTCCAATTAACTAGTTTACTTTCATGATCATTTTATGGTGCATTTGTGGTATATTTCACAGAAAAGTCAGAAAACTTTGCATTATATTACATAAGTAATTGTTAAACGATTACAGAAATTTTACTCACATTAAGGATGTCTTGTTTGAAACAATGTAATCCTGAAATGAGTTGGCATCAAAAGTCACATGGAACAGATGCTGTCAATATGTCAGTATTGTATATTTTAGTGTCTCTGCCAGCGTAAGTATATGTATGTGTTTTAGAACCACACTTTAGGTAAATGCATAAAAATAATCATTAGATTACGTTGAATATTCCAGCTCAAATCTAGGTAGTGCAGCAGATAAATTTGTGGTAGGACATCTACTTTATGCAGGCTGAGATCCATGCAACAACTGTGGGATCGTTGGGCTTGAATGACAGGAAGAACAGGTGTTGTTGGTGTACCAGTGATAGAAAACCCATGTTCCTAGATAATAGGTCCCAGTGATATTGTGCGTATCAACAAGCAGGGCGCAGAGTACCGAACCCTGAGGTACACCAGTGGTTAGTTGATGTCACTTGAGAGAGTAGATAAGAGGATCTGGTGGTTAAGTGTGGAATCTTTCAGACAAGTCCAACAGGATAAGAACAAATGATCTCAAAGCTGCTCTAGCCAGCCAAAGGACTTTAGTGGAAAACAACAAGGTTTTGGTTAAATGTCCACTTTTTTACCTGATTGATTGCTGTCCATTTCTGCTTCTTATTTTTATTTTAAATTTTAAGCTAATACTGGAATAAATATATTGTGTTTCCTAAATGCACCAACACCAACAGAGCATCAAGGGAATGTTGTAAATTTATCCTGACGGATTTCTGTATCACAACAGATCTTAAATGGAAGAAGCTCTATCATTTAAACGGTGAGAAGTTCCTGCAGTGTTGTAATAGCCAATAGAGAGATATGATCAAATGCTGTATCTGCTGGCTGGTAGCCACAATATTACGGTAGTCGGAGGCAATTATATATCAGGGAAGAACAGTCAAATCAATATGTCACCTGGCCTTTAGCACAGAACACCATTAACACTTTCAACTTTGATCAAACATGACTTGACAGTTATTTCATGTGATATGTTTGTGATATAGCTACATTGTTTATGCACATGACATAATTACATATGACACAATTTAGAGCCAAAACAAAACCTTTCCTTTTCCCAATCATTGCTTTGCCCAAGGCTTTGCAACCATCCTTGATACCCAAGATTAAGTCACCATGACATCAAAATTGACAATTATTATTTTTTTATTTTTTTTACATAATTAAATAATAATAATAATAATAATAATTCATGTGCCCTTGCAATCTTTCATCAAAATAACTTTATTGGGCCATAGATCATCATGCCAACAACCAGACATCCTGCTCATGGCTCATGTCCCGAACCCTTCATGTAGCAGAAGATCTGGGCTCCATAGCAGCTTTCATTGGCCAAGGACCACCCAAAAGGTCACCTGACTGACATGTAAAGCAACCAATCACAGTTTTGTTTTATTCAGCATCATTTAGGGGCGTGCAAATATAAAGTTGATGTCCCTACAATAACTGACTGGCCTGCAACCAAAAAATCATTCATTCAACAATGTTTTGCTCTTATTGGAAAAACTCACGAAAATGCAAGAAACTGAATGAAAAACGCAGGAAAAAGTGGTTTGTAATCCTGCGTCTGTGGTCGGGAGGAGCCAAGTTGGATAAAGCGTGCAGTTGTCAAAACTTAAAGGGATAGTGTTAAAAATAAAATTGTTCCATGATTTACTAGCCCTCAAGCCATCTAGGTGTATATGACAATCTTCTTTCAGATGAACACAATCAGAAATATATTTCAAAAAAATATATGGTTGTGAATGGCTGCCCAGATTTTGAAGACAATAAAAAATGCATGGATCCATAAAAAAGTGAATCCATATGACTCCAGGGGGTTCATAAATGCCTTCTGAAGTGAATCGATGCATTTGTGTAAGACAAATATCCTCATTTAAAACTTTATAAAGTAAAATAACAAGCTTCCTGTGCAACAGCCGTATTCGACGTACGTCCAGAAAGCGGTAACTTCTGAGATGTAGTGCACAATGCCATGATGTCTGCACTACGCCATAATGTATAAGCTATACTGCCTAGTACATGATGTCATTGTGTAGAATGCTAACAGTATATTGCTAGTCAAGTATTTCGAACTTCGTTTTACCCCCAAGAAAAGAACAAAAAATAACTTTGCCATTAGTATACAGTATGCGGGCCTTATCCTTATTAAAACGTGGCCACTGTGATTTTTGAGGACGCAAAAAAAACCAAAAAACCTTCCAAAAAGTATCTTTTAAAAATGTAGTTCTAATCACTACAAAAAAAAAACTGCAATTGTCTAAAATGTTATGACAGCAATTACCCATTGATGTATCTAAATTTGGTCAAGTCACACCTCCCACAAATCCATGTCACACCTCCCACAGATCATTTGCTTTAACCTTAAAATTCTGTCATCTTCTCTGTCCGCCTAAATATCACTCCAAGCTCGTATGACTTATTCCCCACAAAGGGCATGGTTATCAAAATGTCAAAGCAGCTCTTTAACATCCAACAAAAATGCATGGTGATCACTGGCTGTCAAGTT
>RJVU01036043.1:7278557-7336063 GCA_003731715.1 Anabarilius grahami | reverse complement strand
GATGGTTAGACCATTATTTTATTTATTTTATTTTATTTGCATAATTTTCATTTATTTTCTTTTCTTTTCTTTTTCTTTTTCCTGGACGGGTGGCCAGTACATTACAGCATTTAATTAATTTATTTTTTTTAAATTTTGAGCCAGTCTACTGAGCCTAAATGCCATGTGACTAATTGCTCTGGAGCTAAAAATGACAGTAAAATTACAAAAATGAAAAAGCTGATAGCACTACAATAAGGCATTTAATGCATTTAAGAGCCCTCCAAAAAAAATGAGTCACTAAATCATCTTTTGTAATATTATGAGATATTCAAAACTTACATAGTCCTTGCAAAACACGGGTTTTCTGTCTGTGGCTGACACAAGAGAAAGAGGCTTTTTCCCCCCAGGGTAGTGTAGTTATCGACATCTACCAGCAGAGGCTAACTGGATCATACTAACCAGCCAAACCCTGACTCCTTGGAAGGAACACAAATCAATGTCAGTTCCCCAAAAGCCTTTGATCTTTCCCTGGTGTCTAACCCAGCACCTCCCCTGGGAACCAAAAGAGCCTTCCGGACTGCCAGCTCATCTGCATTCAGCATTGATCACCACACAAAACCACCCACTCTGTCATCTGTCATTTAAGGTCTGGAGCACAGACTCCCCAAGGTCAGTCCTGGCATTCTGACATCACTCAGAACAGCCCACAGGAATATAGCCTAATCTAATTAGACTGATTATTTCAAACTTGGATCGCTTCATCATATGGAAGGGCCCTAAAGTGTGTATGTACATTAGCGTGTTGTGATCCGGATTGATTATTCACTTTATGCACACAGTGGATACATCAGCGGAAAGTGGTCAAGGGCTGGCTGGCTGGTTAGCAGATGTTTTGACTACACACTCTGCTTCTAAAGATAACAAATGTTTATTCATAATTTGCATGTATTCTGACTGTTTTTGTTTATTTATGTGAAAGGAACATATATCAGTAATTATTTACATTATACACAGTAGTAGTTTTACTAGGGCCTTGTTTTTTTTGGGGTTTTTTTTTTTTTTTTNGAAGGCTCTTAAAGTCGACATGAAATGGAAATTTTCTAAATGCATGTTATTGATATTATTGTGATTTAATCATCCATGCATATTTTATTTTTTCTTTCTATACTGTAATTTTTAACCAAAATGTCATAACTTGATCTTCCGCTATGCCATACTTCTCCAATCATTTCATCCGCTTAAACCTTCACCTTTCTTTAAAAGCTCACATTCAGTTTTGCCTCCATTCAATCAACAACCAATGAACTGACCAAGTCTCCGCCCTACATTTTTGTTACATTATGTCACAATACAGAAGAAGTCTCTACTTATGTGATATGGACATATATCTTTCTCCGGTTAATTTTTTTTTAGTTACTTTTTGGAGGCAAAATGTCTGGAAAAATACATATATTGGGCTATATAAAAATAAAGAAATAAAGATTAAGAAGCTAAGAGTGAAATCCAAAGGCATTAGCCATTAATTTACTTGGCCCTGTGTCAGGTAGATAGTTGAAAGAGTAAACATTTGCTGGAAGATTAAGGGAAAACTCATTAGGGCTGACAAAGTGGGTTTGTTTCAGATAGTTCCCTTTGTCGAAAAATTAACTATTTAACTCTTCATTATGTTGAAGGGTTATTTTCAGTGATTAGAGCAGTCATTGCTAATTAGACAAAACAGGCTGCCAAACAGTGCAGCTAATAAATGAAGGATTGTTTTGCTTGCAGTGTTTTAACAAGCTTTAAAGGTGCTAGCATAGTCACTTTCATTATGCACTCTTATTTGATTGTGGTTGGATGTTTGTTGAAGAAGGGTCAGAAAATTCCTTCCTCAGTACTGCCAAAGCTGCCCTTTTCCTTACGCTTATTCCCTCTAACAATTGATAACAAAAATGTTACTGCCAGTAGGTGGCGATAAATGTCTTAATGAGTAAGTCATTGCGCCCTATCATACACCCGGTGCAATGCGCACCAGGTGCGACACAAGTGTTTTTTGCTAGTTTCAACCCGATGCAGTTATCATTTTCAAGTCCTGCGCCACGCTGTTTAAATAGCAAATGCATTTGTGCCCATTTGTGCATCAATGGGCATGCTGGTCTGAAAACGAAGTGTGTTTAGGCGCATTGTTGGTGCGTTACTTTTTTAAAGGCAACTGAAATAAACTGCGCCATATTTGATTTGTTATTTAAAGAGCGTGTTAGTAATATGCACCTATATGCTGATGCACAATGCGCGTACACTCTACTTATTACACACACAGTGACGCGCAGCAGCACACAAACATGCCAGATATTAAAAATAAAAGGATTATAAATGTAAAAGATTATTATTATCTGCATTAAGATAAAAATGCTTTGGTGGAATCCGGCTTTTCCCATAGATCTGCTCGCGCACTGTAACCTCGCGCACGAGCAGATCCGTTTCCTTACTAGAGAAGCGTTCAGTTTTTCCACTTGCAAATTCCGCCATGTAAATAGCGAATTCGTCATGGAGCGAGTGCAACTGGCTTTTAAAAGGAATGGGTGGGAGATGAGACTTTGATTGGTTTATTGCACGTTACACCCATTACTCATTAAGAGAATAGGGACAACCTTTTTAGACCATGCGCTGGGTCACAGACCATTTTTGCCATCCTTTATGTTCATCACCAATCAAATGTATGAATGCGGTGGCCCAGTAGTGCACAACACAACAAAATTTAGAAAGCAAACATAAGTTCACAACACAACGGAATCAAGCCACAACACAAAGAAATCGAGCCACAACACAACGGAAATGCTCCCGGCCACTAGGGGGCTTTCAGAGCTCAGTAAAGTTAGTTTTCCTTGCCAATGTTCTATAGAGTCGGTAGTAATATCAATATCACGATTAGTTTTAACAGTATGTAACCACTATATATCGACATGAAATATTAATTCAAAATCACCTACGTGCACAATAGCTTCATATTTATACCTGTTTATGATTTGACACGCTACCACAGCACATGATGAAGGGAACATCTGCCAATTCCACCAAGTTATTAAAACCTATAATTTGTATTCATTAAAATTATTGGTAAGACTTACTACAGGTGACACTTTGACAATACATACAAGGAGGTATCATTTCTCCTGTAGTAAGTCAGTCTTACCAATAGGAAACTACTACAAGCTTTGGAACATGAAAAAACCCTTTAAGTGAATTACAGTAAAAAACAAAAAACAAACAAAAAACCTTTTGGTGAATTACAGTGAATTTCCTGAAATTAATTGTTTATTTTGAGTATATGAAGGGAGGTACTGACAAAATGTCTTACTAACAGGAACTAACACGATTTGAAATTTGAACATGTCTGTTTTTAAATTTGTTAAAAGTAATTTTAATGAATACAAATTATTTTATTTTAACCACTTGGTGGAATTGGCAGACATTCCCTTCATCATGCGCCGTGGTATCACGTCAAATCATTCACAGGTATAATTATGAAGCTATTGTGCACGTAGTTGGTTTTGAATTAATATTTCATGTCGATATACAATGTTTACATACTTAGAACTAATCATGGTATTGATATATTTGTAAGACTGTCGACTTTATAGAACAGTGGCAAGGAAAACTAACTTTACCGAGCTCTGAGAGCCCTCTAGTTGTTGGGAGCATTTCCGTTGTGTTATGGCTCGATTTCGTTGTGTTGTAAACTTATGTTTGCTTTTTTAATTTCGTTGTGTTGTGCACTACTAGGCCACCGTAGTACGAAATGTAAGATGACCTACATAGGTCTGGGGTGTGGTGGGTACTTTAAATATATTAATAATTTTAACGCATTATTATTCCCCCATAACTAATTAATTCAATTAGCACATTAAATCGACAGCCCTACTTTTAATTCTTTCATTTGAATTATTTAATTGCATTTTGTAATTTTTTTAACCAATCTACTGAGGCTAAATGTGAGTCACGTGACTAATCACTCTGGTCTGGAGCCACAAAATTAAAAATTTGATGGCACCACAAAGTCACATTTAATGCTTTTTCCAATGTCATGGTAAGGCTGGTAATAAATTGTTGTTTTTGTATTGATGTAGTGTTCATTTGATGGTAATATATAATATAATGTTATGTCAGTGTTATTGTCTTTTGGACAATTCTAAAACATCAAAACATTCTTGAAAGAAAAAAATTGTGTTGTCACAAAGCCACTTGAAGGCAAGCCTACCAGAGATAGTCTTATTATTGGGAGATATGAGGGTCTGTGGCTCTATCATTAGAAAAAGTGTAACGGCTAACTTGGATCATGTGTGCCTTGAGAAGTGTGTAAACTGAATGCTACCTGTCATGCACTTGTCCATGAATTCTCTAATAAAACAGCATTTTTTTGGTGTAAACTCTAAAAATAGTGCAATCCACTACAAATGCATAAGAGCAAACATTTTGAAGATTATGAAACACTTTTATTTTAACGTTTATGTAATGTTGCATCAATGTTATTTTAAGGTTTTTTTTATTTTTTTTGTTCATCTTGTTAATGTAATGTTAAGGAAGTACAACAACGCAACTGTGTTTGAAAGAATTTCTTTGTTTAATCACTTTAATGACCTTGTCCTTTCTTAAAATCATGTTTTACATTTATAGAGGATTTTTTTTAATGCTATTTGCATTCAAATACAATGCTGGACATTATTATTCCAACAAAACAAAGTAAAAACAGATTCTGAGATGCACCTTTGAGAGAGTAAGGTCTCTGTGTTGAAAGATGAAATTGAACACAGGTCTTCAGGGAGCACTTAAAAGTGTCTGTCTTCACTGTTGACATTGCTCAGAAAGGTAACTTGGCATTTACTTTTCTTTGTTTGTTTTCTTTGCACTCATACATAAAACATATGATTGAAGTCATCACAATGAGAAACATCAACATCAGAATCGCTTCATATGTCTTATATTTATTAACAGATGAAACTTCTATAAACTGGGGAATTCAATTCAAAAAGTTCCTCAGGTGTTTGTCTTTTTAGGTCTTGACATGAGTCACCTTCATAAGCAACATAAAGTCCAATATTTTTTAGATGTCCAGGAAATTATCAGTTCCCTTTCCCCTTTGAAACTGGTAGTCATTCTTCGATTCACTGCACAGTGCGATTGAAACCCGGAAGTCCCTGGAACCAAACAATTTCAAAACAGGAAGCTTCACATGACATGCATGTGTTATTCAGTAGCATGCTGTTGTTTAACAGTGTAGATTTTCCTGTAACAATCTATTTTTGTTTCTCTCTTACAAACAGTGGTGCAGCAAAGCACTACTTTACATACATCAATATGCACACTCTTCTAAAATATCATCTCTCAATGGAAAGTCTGATTTGTTTTTGTGAATCGATTTGTTCAGATGTTTTTTGTAAATAAATCAGTTGAGAAATAACCAATTCATTCTGATTTGAGCCCCTGCACAGAAGTCCATGTTGGGCTGTATTTATAAAAAAATAAATTAAAAAAAAGTATTTAATTAAACCTATTTATTTCATCACTACTTTTTTGACTCATAGAGTATAGTTTATTAGTTGTATAAATAATGTATTAGTGTGTTATTTTAGTTTAATGCTGCCATTAAGCTAATTGCTTAATGATAAATGGAAATCATTTCCATGATAAATGGAAATACCTCAAATAAATAAATAACAATTGAACTATATATTCTGGTCTATGAATCCCTGCCTCTGCTAAATTATTTTTATCCCCGGTTGATTTCTATCTAATGAAATATGAGGTAAACGTGCATTTCTCCAAATGTACGCAATTTTGGACTAAAAGTTTGTATGTGTATGCACTGTGATCAAAAATAAATGGGACCAAACGCGATTGAATGTAAAGGTTTGTGTCTCCTTATTTTATTAATAACTACCGATTGATTTTGCATATCAGAAATTAAAAATTATTAGTGTAATTGTAGATAGTGGTACAAATATCTAAGCTATCTAATACTTCAAATCTCAAGGTTAAATCAGAAGATTTTTTTGTAAAAATGTTTCTGTAACAGCTGCCAAAAAATAGTATATAGCTCCACTGTGGTTTTTAACAAATTGTTAAAAAAAAAAAACTACAACAAAAAACAACAACTTCAAAACATCTCCCCCTCTGTTTTTTTTTTTTACAAATCGCACCCTGTATATGTATATATATAACTATATATTTAAAGCATTTGCTGAATGAATAAATGTAAGAAAAATAGTTGTAAGGATGGTAAATAATACAATTTATGAGGAGGGTACAACAATATGACATTATTTCAATAACTCTCTTAGTTTTTGAACCAGAGAAACATGTTGGAAGTGAAAAAATACAGAATTGTGTAAAACAGGAAACTTAGTTTGTCACAATTGTTTCTTATATCTCACAATGTGACTTCTTGTTGTAAACTTTATCTACTTTATCTACTCTGAGGTGAAATTAAGCTTCCGTAAAATACTGCTCTGATTTAGTCACAAATTACATAGTTTACCCTATACATTACATATATTTAATAATAGTCCACTTAAAAAGCTTCAATGTAGTTATCCAGTAGCTTGTGGTGTAGCTATGTAGTATAGTTTTTGTTTGTTTGTTTGTTTGTTTGTTTGTTTGTTTGTTTGTTTGAAAAAGGGCAGCTTGGTTGTAGTTGAACTTACACAATATCATTTTCAGCTAAAAATGTATGCTTTTTGGCCATTCATGTACACGACAACAGCGATCTGGGGGTTTAAAAATGCAACTTTTGAAAAAGGTGGAGAACGCGAATAAAAAAAGTAATGGCATACGTACATGACGGACGTAGGCTGGTAAGAGCTGTGCATGTAAACCTCACTCCCCTGATCTCAAGAGGTGCTCTAGTTACTGACGCTAGAGACTGCGGTCTTTAGGCTCCTTGTTAGAGCACCCGACTTCCATTCTGGCGGACACAGGTTTGAGACCCGCTTAGAGCGGGCGGTTTGAACAGGAGGGGTTACACGTATGTGTATTGCGTGTAAAATCTTTAGCCATTTAGTGTTTCTTTACAAAGTTACATCGCCAGCTACTGGCCTGGCAGCATAATACAGCATTTTTAATAATTTTCATGGATTAGTGTGAATGGGGATCGTTTTGAAAACATTGTCGTCTGTACCTGAAAATGCAGTACATAGTACATAGTTGTCATGTAAATGTACCCTAAATTATGACTAGCCTGTAACCTGTGAGCTACAGCTTTTCCCAACACTGCTCTTTAAAAACTTGAAGTGAAATGACATCCCATACTTTGAATTTGAGCTGTGCATTTCACCTACTCACTCCATTGAGTATTGAACTCACACACACACACACACACACACACACACACACACAGCGCATTGGTCAGTCATATTTTGCTGCGGTGCCCGGGGAGCGATTGGGGATTAGGTGCCTTGCTCAAGGGCACCTCAGTTGTGGGTAATGAGAGTGGAAGACAGCACTGTTCATTCACTCCCCCCACCCACATTTCCTGCCGGTACTGAGACTTGAACCCACAACCTTTGGTTTACAAGTCTGACTCTTTAACCATTAGGCCACTACTGCCCCCGCAATGTTGTGCCCAGTCCTACTCGACCCACTCCGCAAGGGATTTGAGACCACAAAGACCGCAGTCTCTAGCATCAGTCACTAGTGCGCCTCTTGAGGCCAGGGGAATGAGTGTAATGGAGGCAAGTTAGTAAGAGCTGCATGTGCCCTAATACTATCTTCATGTTGACTTCAAGCCCATTGAGAGATAAAACCAATAAATAAATAAATAGCATGTGATTAAAGTGTGTAGCCCATAAGCTATGATGCAGGCTGAGATAAGTGTGTGTGTGATGCTGATGGAGCTGTGTGAGGTGACTGTTTAATTAGGCTGGCTAATGGGCTGAATAATTATGTTACTTTTTTTGCCATCTGGACCCGGAGCTCCCAGAAACCCTCACTCTTGTTCAGCTGAACTAGTAAGGAGGCAGTCAGGTGAGAGAAAAACAGAAACCTTTCCAAGTTCCTCGGGGTACACGGCTGAGAGCAGTACAATCACAATCTCTCGCCTTCTTGAGTTCCTTAAAATCACGCTGGCAACTCTTTTACGTTTCACTGTAAGTAAACGTCATTTAGCAGATGCTTATATCCAAAGTGTCTTACAGTGGACAGTTGCCCCTGGAGCATACTGGGCTTAAATGTTTTGCTTCATGAATCACTGAGGACTATAATATATGAAAGGGTTAGTTTACCCCAAAATGAAAATTCTGTCATTAATTTCTCACCCTCATGTCGTTCCAAACTCGTTAGACTTAGTTCAACTTCGGAACACAAATGAAGATCTTTTTGATGAAATCTGAGAGATGTCTGTTCCTCCATTGACTGCCTTTGCAACGACCACTTTGATGCTTCAAAAAGCTTATAAAGAGATCGGAAAACAAATTTATATGAATTGAGAGAGTGATCGAGTCTCTTTGGATTTGGATTAAACTGCTCGATTTATATGAATTAGTTTTCCGATCTCTTTATGAGCTTTTTGAAGTGTCAAAGTGGTAGTTGCAAAGGCAGTAAATAGGGGAACAGACATCTCTCAGATTTCATCAAAAAGATCTTTATTTGTGTTCAGAAGATTAACGAAAGTCTTACGGGTTTGGAACAACATGAGGGTGAATAATTAATGATTAATAATTAATAATTAATATTGAGCTAATCAGCTGAGCTGTAAACACTGTGTCTTAGTTTACTGAAAACTAAAAGCATAAAAAACATTTTTGTTAATTGAAATAAAATTATATACATATATCCCCCCCTATTTGAATATATTGTAAAATGTAATTTATTCGTGATCAAAGCTGAATTTTCAGCATCATTACTCCAATCTTCAGTGTCACATGATCCTTCAGAAATCAGATTTGCTGCTCAGGCAAGATTTCTTATTAAAATCAGTCTTGAAAACAGTTACTTAATAATAATAATAATAATAATGACAAATACATACAACAAAACTGTAACTAAAATGGAAATAAAAAATATAAAAATAAAAACATTCAAACTATTAATAAAGTATGTCTCAGTTACTGATATAACCCTTGTTCCCTGGAGGAGGGAACAGAGATGTTACATCATAAGTGACTGACGTATCGGGATCTCAATACGTCAGTCAATTATGACGTAACGTCAAACGTGACTGACTGATACTGTATAATAGTATACTAAAATAACTCTGGTAACTTATCACCATGAAGCTGCAGGAAAATGACATGCTTACAACAATGACTGGCTGAATAGCACATTTGACTGTAAACTTTACAACCAAAGGCATATCATTTGTTTATATTCAATTACATTTTACCAGATATATCCCTGACAGGCAGCAAACTGATTCAATCTAAATCCAGTTTAAGAATTACAAGCATTTATTTCATAAACATTATCTATCAAAGATCCTTATCCCACATTGTCACATACGCAGAAGGACCCACACACTGTATTATATTACAAAAGGCTCTTAAACTTCTGCATAACTCAAACTTCGCTTGACCTAAAGTGCTCTAGGGCTGCTCAACTCATCTCAGATGATATGCGTATTGTTGCAGGACAGATTGTAAGAGGAGAGAGACCGAGAAGCATGTCAGTATGTAATCTCTCTAGTTATTAATGCTTAAAATTGCACAGGAGGGTATTAGCATGCAAAATATCATAATCTCCAGAGCACAGCAGGATTATATTTTGAGTTGAATGAATGGATTTTGAAGACGTCAGAGGAAATCGAACATATGTTTTATTTCTGCTCTAGTGGGTAATGTATTCAGACTTTTAACAAACATTGTCTTCTCTGAAATCACACAATCCTTCAAATTACAAGCGAGTTACATAAATTAGAGGTGATTACCATGAAGAGTCATGGGGGGAAATCAAGAATCATTTGCAACTTAAAGGTTTATGCATATCATTTTGTTGCCTATACTGTACTGTGAAAAAAAGGTTGGCTTTTTTTAGCTAACCTAAAATATGTTTCATAAGGTAACAAACTTAACTGGTTAATGCAAGTGACAAATGTTATTTTATATGAATGAATCAGCCTTACTGCATCAGTGAAATTTATTTTAAGGGTCATACACTAGAATGATTTCTGAAGGATCATGTGACACTGAAGACTGGAGTAATGATGCTGAAAATTCAGCTTTAACATCACAGGAATAAATGGTTGCTCGTGTTCTAAACTGTCAGCAGGCGGTGAAGCCATTGGAAGTGTTCGAGCGGCCATCTTACAATTCCCTGCCAACGGAGGGCATCATTGACTTACAGCCAAAACATTGATCTAAAATCACCTGATTTGCAGCATATCAGTCACACATGAATAGTTTTTAAGATATGTGGTCATTTCAGGCAGGATAAACAATATATAGAACTCGTTAAAAGGGTAGTTCACCCAAAAATGAAAATTTTGTTATTTACTCACCCTCAAGTTGTTCCAAATCTGTATGAATTTCTTTCTTCCGCTAAACACAAGCATTTATATTATTTCCTGATGTCTTTTTATTAACCACGTCCACTTCAGAATCTTGTAGATTTTGGAAACGATTAAAAAAGGCACCGGTCAGCTCAAATTCTATGGCTTTTTAGCATGACAGTTCGCATATGAATTAAGTACTATTTGTATATTTGTTGACCTAATTATTAATTTAACAAAAGTTTGAATTGTTATCTTTACTGCTTCGACACACATGCTGTTAATGAAAACTTTGAATCTTTTACAGTTACTGTATGAATAAAAACAGTATTATAGAACAACAAAATTACAAAACCACAGTGAATAAATATACATGGCAAACTAAGTTGTATGTGTATGCCTTACAAAGCATAAATTTGTATTCAGATTTCAGAAGAATCATTGTGACATTTGTAATATAAATGCTGAGGTGTCTTGTCCATAAACTGTTCTGATGTTCACTACTGTAATGAAGTTGAATGTAACTTTTAATAAGCAAAGGAAAATTCTCGACTTTAAACAAATAACCATTTAAATGTTTAGGACGTTTGCGTTGTAAGAATGTACAGGGAGATGTCAGATCTAAAAAATGCAGACTCGTTAAGTAATGTTTTCGTTTATAGTTTATTTTACAGTGCCGTAGTTACATTGTAATTACTCAAATAAGTACTAAGTACTATTAATTAACTACATGTACTTACTATAGAGTTACAGTAAGGGTTAGGGTTTGGTTTAGGGTTAGTTACTTGTAATTATGCATAATTTACTATTAATACTATAGTAAGTACATGTAGTAATGTGTAACTACGGCACTAAAATAAAGTGTTACCGTGTTGTCTCATTAAAATCAGATGATTTCCTATTAATTCAGTAGAATGTGAGGGAATATAGGGAATACCTATCTGGCGGCACAGTGACTTGACTTTTTATGACGTCATGAGCAATCCAGTCATTTACGTGTGAATTCATTACATTTTAACATATATTAAAATAAAGAATGTTTCACAATATTACTGTTTTTTACTGCTTTTGATCAAATAAATGCAGCCTTTTAATGTTCAAAATCATTAAAAGTTTTACCGACCCCAGACTTTTGAATGATTTTGAAAGAAGTTATTTTTTTCCTGCTGTAGATTTATTTATTTATTTTTCATCTTAAAAGTAGACCTATTACCCTTAATCTTACCATCAATTAATCTTAAAAGGATTATGTCTGTTACACGAGACAATGTTTCATATTCATTAGAGAAGTGCAAAGCTTGACTGGCTTCAAATCATCCTCAAATAGTGCAGTGAGGCAGCATAAATGGAGTTATTTTCACCCAGTATGATCTTCGAATCATGTGTAACCTTTCTAAAGGCCCCCAACGGCTCACTGACATCAGTACAGATTTAGACCTGGGATTTGGCCTATTCATATGGCCTCATTTGCTCCTTCCTGCTGATATATAAAAATATAAAAATATTAATTTAAGAAAATGGAGTGAAACCGCACAATGTAAGAGGTTTACAGGAAGTGTTGGAAGGTGCTTTTAAAGATAGCTTTAAAACAAACTGAAACATCCATCCGTTTTCCAAACCACTTTTCCTATGTAGTGTCACGGGAATGCTGGAGTCTATCCCAGTGTCTCGGGCTGAAGGCAGGGAACACCCTGGACAGAAGGTCAGTCCAAATTGAAACATCACACTGAAATTTGTTTAGTTGAATAAATGTAGTGTGGGACTTGATTTTATACACCAGAATTCAATTGGCATTTAAAAAAAAATGGCATTGTAAATAAATAAATAAACATAAAAAAGTTGCAGAGGTGGAGAAATACAGTAATTTACATTTTGATGGCAGATTACAAACACTTTTATAAACACAATAAACTCCCCTAGTCTTTATAATAATATTTAATGAACTATACAGAACAAGATATTGAACATTTATTACACATGCAGTTTTTATGACATCGTGTGATGAATTTATGATTTTTTTTATATTGTAAGCTACAAAAGGAGATGTTTGGAAAGATGTTCACATTGTACTTTTACATAGAACAAAATTACAGTTTTTCTCAGTCGCTTTGGTGCATTTCTCACATCACTATTTACATTTGCACAACAGTTAGTTCAACCTCCACAACATTTAGTCATTTGTGCACATCATAGTAGCAGTTTCTCATTCCTTCCAACAAACTGCAAATGCTTCTGGACATGCATCAATTGCTTTCATACAACTCTCTGCTGTTTTATAACATTATCATTTGCTTATGTCATGTCAGTCAAAATTAACTATACTTGTGAATGCTGAATAGTCATTCCATAAAAAAACTAATAGTCCTCATTTCATTGCCTGAGTCATTACATACAAAAATGTTGAACTAGTTGTCAAAATCTGTCAAGCAAATTTTACAAATTTTTTACATCTTTTTTTTTCCTGAAAATGTCTCCTAAATTGAACAATTTATCTCAGGTGAATCTCAACTTTCACTGATGAGAAGGGGTGTGTGAAGCATTAGTTGCAACCAATGATAAGCCACTTCTCTACAATCACTGTCAGAGCTGAATCCCATAAACCCCCATTTTACAAGCATATATGAACCAAGCAGGACATGAATGATTACAGTACTATGTATGTTGTATGTTCAGTTCCAATATGTACTGCAATATTGTTTACAGTTGTGCACAGCTCTACCCAAAGGGAGTTTATGTTTGTTGTAAATAAGGGTGTATTTTTTCTTTTGCACAATGCTGTGAACAAATTAGAATTCCAAAGAGCATATGCAGTAAAAATGTGAAACATACATATTCAGTGTCTTGTACTCAGTTACCTCACTAAATACAGTAATGTGTAACTTTACTGTATTTTTCAAATGGCTGTGCAAATAGTATATAGTGCTGTCTTGAGCATTTTCAGGTAGTGTCAGCAAGATCTGACTTTTTTGCATTTGAAAACATTGACAGAGTAAACTGTCATAATGAAAACATGACAAAGCCATTTGACTATCTTGTTCATAAACAATGGTGTCAGGACTTTTCATCTTGATGACACTGACCCTTTCATTGACATGAATACTTGCTTTTGAGGAATGACCTTTCCATTTTGAGCAAGTGACACGCGTTTGCAGGTTATCCACTAGGTTTTGCAGTTTGTACTAATTGTTTTGAGAACTGCATTAACTGTTGTGCAAATGTAAATAGTGATGTGAGAAATGCACCAAAGCGACTGAGAAAAACTGTTAATTGTGACTTAGGGGCTGTAATGCTCTAGCCTGGATGCCAGCCGAACTTAGCCCCGCCCACAACATTTTTGTGGGTCTGGACTCGATCCGTAGAGGAGTAATTATGTCCGAACAGAAGCTGTTCGGACCAATCACATTGTCAGGGCGATGATTGACAGATTATCACCAGAAACGTAATCAGCCACGTCATCAAAGAGCGCTTGGGTTGAATTATGCTGCGTTCCAGGCAGGTTTTTGAGCCCGTAAGTCACGACTTCAAATCACGACTCACAACTTTGTAGCGTTGCAGGAAAGTCACGCCAAACTGCGTAAAAGTGTAAACAAACCAACATGGCGGACCATACGGGGCTTATGCTCATTAACAATTATTATATCGCCAAAGGTGCTTACTCCTTGCTTATTTGAGGGAAACAGAGGAGGAAAACGGTGCATAAGGCAAGAGAAGCTGTTATACCTTTTATTTTACCGTGCACTTGCATAAACACCACATCCGTAGGGGCTGCCATTGGTGTTTCGCGGGCTGTGTGACGTCAGAACCCGTAACTGGGAGTACATCGATCTAGTACGAATTCACGGGTGGGAAGTCAGGGCTTTGACTGCTGTTCCAGTGCACTTTCACAGGTAGAAGGTTGGAAAAACACGGGTTACGGGTTGCCTGGAACGCGGCATTAGTTTACAACAATGATGGCTGTTGTTGAAGAACTGAGATGTGTAGATTCCGCCATCTTGTCCGTTATAGAAGATATCGACAGCGCATTAATTTTAAAAGATTTTAAAATTCTTTTTTCAACACCGGCAAAGATTGTTTACACTCATCTTCTACTAGTTCCAGCATGTGTGCAGTTGAGTTCTGTTGACAACTATGCGTCGCTCAACATACGTCACTTACTCTGTAGCTCTGATTGGTTGTAGGTCTATCCAATTAAGGTCTTTCCTGGATCGGTTGAAATACGCCCCCATAATCAAAGCCCAATGGAGCAGTATCAGACTCATATTCTGACTAAAATTGAGTATGACCACGTCAGGCTAGTAATGCTCCAAAACTGATTCAAAAACATCTGAATTATCAAAAAAAAAAAATAGAATTATCATAAACAATTTGTGACCTATATCCAAATGTTTGTATGAGGAACTAGGCTAAGCTTGGCTGAGCTTTCCGTTAATTTAAATAGACAAACAGACAGATAGGTGGTTAGACAGGCAGACAGACAGACAGACAGACAGACAGACAGATAGATAGATAGATAGATAGATAGATAGATAGATAGATAGATAGATAGATAGATAGATAGATAGATAGATGGATAGACAGACAATTTATCGATCAACAGACAGATAGACAGACAGACAGACAGACAAACAGACGATCGATAGATAGACAGACAGACAGATAGACGATTGATCGACAGACAGACAGACAGACGGATAGGATCCAGTTCACAGTTTGAAGAAAAAAAAAAATTTTTGATCATGAAATTTGGTTCATCAGTATGTGTACAGGTATGTCTGTCTAACTGAGTACAGATTTGAGCAGTGAATTCCCTGATGTTCAGCTATTAAGTGTGACCCACAGTGGAGGCTCTGTCACCAGGGATGGACAAGCGAAAAGTTCTGCAGGCCGTGACTGAGCTTTTGGTACCACATTCAGGGCTGCGCACTGAGCCCCCTTAAGAGCAGTTTAAATGGAAAAAGCTAGTCCCAGTCGCAGTCAGCCATGATGATCCGGCTAAACCTGTGCATCTTAACCCAGCACCTGTTACAAATGATTTGGAATTAGAGCAGCACACACTCACCATTAGCAATTTGAGCATTTTGCCAAGCCTGGGTGACCTTGAGTGTATGTATGAGTAGATCATCGCTCTAGATTAGAGCCCCTCTGTTAAACACGGTCCTTAAAATGCATTTTTAATGCAAGCTCCAGGAGCTGCATTCGTCTATAAACCTAATTTTTTCTGCACTAATGGACATAATAGTATTTGGTGGGATTTCTTCACATCAGGCAAGGTTAATTTTAGTTTGGCGATCATGAGGTCACACATTAAGGAAGTTGTACTCAGCTTTGAGACTGACAGAGATGTGCAGCCATGCCTGAAATAAAATCTAAAGAGTTCATTAAGAGGTAATCCTGTTGTACTTGTTTGTTATTCCAAAGAGGAAGAATAAAACTAAGGAGACATTTACAACAGCATTTCTTGAAACACTTCCCAAAAAAAAAAATCTGATGTTTTTGTCCACAGATAAACAACCGGTAGTCTTGAAATTATTTATGACTTAATAAATAATGGATAAAACATAAAATGGGATTCACTGGTTATTTTCTAAACCAGACATTATTGCCAAACAATATTAAGGCAACCTGAAACTATGTTGCATTATTTAAAATATTGTTTAAGGGTACATCATAAGATATCTGAGAATCAATTAATAAATATATTTTAAATGTCACAGTGTAGGTCAGTTCAAAGCACTAGGCCAGAGAAATCAGAGACTATATGCTGTAGCTTGCAAGAGCTGAATCAATAAGTGAAATGATATCTTAAGGTCAGCGATATCAATGCAGGTGTCCTCTGAAGGACATGTTCATATGTCTTTTTCATATGTCTCTTTTTATCTGCATTTCAATGTCTCAGTGTGTCACACATATACGGCTCAGTGTTAAATGATTTGTTGAGTGAATCACATGCAATTCAATGAATTCTTGTACAATACAGTTAAAAGTCCCCTTTAATGGAGCTATATGTAGAATTCAGAAACCCTTGTTATTAGCGACACCGGTGACCATTAGTTTTTTCATGTGTCACAGAATGGAAGAGAGGCTCAGCACATCCTTTTGATTTTCCCAGCAAAAAGTCCTAAAATCAGTAAACAGGCTTTCACAGACAGCCTAGGAAGTCAGGTAAGGTCTCGTATTTTGTTGTTGTTGTTTCATTTCAAGCTGTTCACACACTGGCAAAAAAAAAAAAAAAAGATTAATACATCAAAATTCTTACATATTGCCCCTTTAAACAGTGTTCATGTTATTGTTTTTTTAAAAGCCCAGGCTATTCCTGCTAATTCCTGTTTACCTTTACTTCAGTATACTTTCTCAAAAGTATAGACATCAGATTAAATAAACTAATGATGTTGCATTAAAATGGCTTTACGTGTTCAGTTTTAAAAGGGACCTAGAGACAGAGCACATTTAGGCCACGCCCAACCCTCTCCTTTGAGTTTGTATTGCATGAAGCTTCCTCCTTGTCATTTCTTGCTTCTAACAAAAGACAGAACAATGCCTAAAAGCTGCTGTGTGACAGGGTGTACAGCAAACAAGCTAAAAAACCCAGAACTAAGTTTTTATAAGCTACCGAACTGTAAAAGCCAGCCTTTAAGGAGACAAAAAAGACATGAAGCATCAGCAGGAAGAATGAGTAAATTGTGGGATCTTAACACTCAGTATGGCTATGTGTGGCTACGTGTATTTTGTTAGTAAACAATTTTGTCATTTTTTTGGTTAAAAATAATGATTTTTTAATTATTATTATTATTATTTACCATATCCTGTCACCGATTACGCTCCCCTCCAGTGGGCGTAGTTCTCAGAGTAATATGACACGTTGCTCTCTGTCTTAATTGCCTGTATCCACTTTTGTGTCCTTAAACGCTCTTTTTTTGTTTTGTTTTTTTTGAGTCGACAGCTTATAAAAACTTTTTTAGCTTAGGCTTTTTAGCTTGTTTTCTGTACAGGCTGTCACATAGCAGCTTTTAGACATTGTTCTGTTTTTTTTTATAAGTCAGAAATGACAAGGAGGCAGCCTCACGCAATACAAAGTCAATGGAGAGGTTTGGATTGTCTCAGGTATCCCCAGAATGTGTATGTAATGTTTCAACTCAAAATACCCCACATATCATTTATAATAACGTGTAATAAATGCAAATGAGCTGGTGATCCACGCATAACCTGATATTGCTGAGTTCAACATGTTTCTGGGTCAACATTTTTGTTGATCCTGGAACAACATTCAAATCAACCAATCAGATTTGAGGGACAAGTTTACAGATTATGTCAAGTTTAGGCTTAAAATCATGAATTGGTGCTTCTACATCAGTGTTATTCATCTATCATTTCCCTCTGATTTTTGGGATAACTTATGGGTAGGGTTAGGTTTAGGGGTAGGAATAGGGTTAAGACTAAATTTTCAGACTAGAATGTTGTTCCAGGATCAACAAAATATGTTGACCCAGGAACGCATCTAACTCAGAAATATCTGTTTTACAGAAGAGGGCAGATCCTGTACAACTTGTGGCTCGAATACTTTGCCAAAAGCTAACAAAACATATCTCTATCTCTATATCACATGACATTTCTGTTCTTTGTCATCATTAAGTTAATTATCTGCATGCGTTTAAACAGTTTAAACTTCTGATATATGTTTTTCTGAGCGCACACACCCGAAGCATACTCAGACGGCGTGTCCTGTGAGTGTTAAACTGGTTTCTTTTACATGTTTTATTGCACTTAAACTGACAAATACACACAAGGTTATGTCAAAAACACACGAAGTTCACATAAACACAGTCGGTTATGTCTGTGAAAGTAAACAGCAGGGAAAGAAATCGCATGTATTAGATCTGTGTATTAAANCAACATTCAAATCAACCAATCAGATTTGAGGGACAAGTTTACAGATTATGTCAAGTTTAGGCTTAAAATCATGAATTGGTGCTTCTACATCAGTGTTAATCATCTATCATTTCCCTCTGATTTTTGGGATAACTTATGGGTAGGGTTAGGTTTAGGGGTAGGAATAGGGTTAAGCTAAATTTTCAGACTAGAATGTTGTTCCAGGATCAACAAAATATGTTGACCCAGGAACGCATCTAACTCAGCAATATCTGTTTTACAGAAGAGGGCAGATCCTGTACAACTTGTGGCTCGAATACTTTGCCAAAAGCTAACAAAACATATCTCTATCTCTATATCACATGACATTTCTGTTCTTTGTCATCATTAAAGTTAATTATCTGCATGCGTTTAAACAGTTTAAACTTCTGATATATGTTTTTTTATTGCACTTAAACTGACAAATACACACAAGGTTGTGTCAAAAACACACGAAGTTCACATAAACACAGTCGGTTATGTCTGTGAAAGTAAACAGCAGGGAAAGAAATCGCATGTATTAGATCTGTGTATTAAAGTGACAGCAGGCAGCAGCGTAATATACAGTAGGTGACCTAATGCTAATGTATATGCTGTTAATATGAACCAAATGACAAAAGAAAAACAGAAAATCACTCACTGCTCTTGATTAAATAACTTTAGTAGCTTTAAAAACAATACATTTCTGCTGCTGTTAAATGCTTTGGCGAGGAGATAAACATGGCCGACTGTATACAGCTCACTCAGGGGAGGAGCTAAGCTAATAGGGCAGATTCCCTCGCCAGTCATGGGCGGGGCTTCCCGCTACTCTCACGTAAGCTCATTTGGAGATACTGTTTATGATTTATGGCATTATTAAAAAAGGAGTTGATGGATTTTTACCATTATAGGCTGGTTGTTCTCATACACTGAAGACTCACATCTGTGTTCAAACACCTTATAAAAGTGAATTTTGCATTATATGTCCCCTTTAAATATTTTGTCTAGCTTGGTCACATGGGTTTAATTTAATTTCACCTGATGAGAAGGTAATTGCAGATTTCTCATCTGCCTAGCGTTAATTCATTAAACTACGGACATTATCTGTGCCTTAGCATCCTCTAAAGTCTCTGCTATGACTCATGTATCACACCACAGATATGCATCTTATTAAGCTTTCATTCTAGTTTTGCCAGAAGCAAATTCATAAGCAGTTGATTTCAGGCTTCTATGAGAATGTTAGTGGCTGTATGCCTCTGGTCCAGAAACCTAATATCGTACACAACTGTGAGACGTATTATTGAATTAAAAATATATTAAAATCATTCTTTGCTGCTAATTTTGAAAGGCTGTGGTTTATTAACCTTCCGCTGCAGCATTGTCAGAGCTCCTTAGTAATGACAACACTGACGGATTCATTATCAGTTGAACTGCATGTTGGCCAGACGGCGAAATTAAAGTGGAGCTTCTCTCACAGTGACATGCGCATACACACCTGATTTACTTCACACTTGAACTGTTAATAAGTTGTTTTGTGGGATCGGTTTTGTGTCTCGGTAAGTGACCGTAATTGAGGGGAAAGATTTCTACTGTTGTGCATAATAGCATTTTCTAAGTACAGTACCATCACATGCTTTTATTTCTAAGTGCTATAATTAAATTTAATAAAATCAAAAAAAAAAAAATTGGCTGAGGTATTTTTAGTCAGAAAAAAATTGGATTATATTAACACTAATGGGTGTGCAGTTTGCAGCTTTCATATTAAAATCCAGTATTTTCTCCAAATTATATTAATGCGTTTTAACACATAATAGCTTTAACATATAATGCACAGTGACATTTGACTGGGATTATGTTGTTATTCTGACTGATGCATTGGAGTAATGACACTTTATTTACCCAATGTGAAAGGAAAATGGCTCATTATAAAATCTGTTGACCATTGGCAACTGAAGCTGAGATTTTTTTCCCCACTCATCTGTGAATAAACTAAGTCTGCGTCCCAAAACGCATACAGTATTTCACTGATGTACAGTAGAGCTGTTTTATTGACATCATGACTTCAAAACTCATTAGTTGAGGTTGCTGGGTTGGGATTTGTTTACACTTTTCAGGGAAATCAACCTAGAAATGGCTTACACAGTATACTTACAGTTGACTCTGCACATTCAGATAAAATAAAGTGTTTTAACATGGGAAATATTGTTCACATCAGCTTTAACTTTAATTCAAGGCCTGTTTTATTGGCAGGCACTTGAAAAAGCAGCAGTTCAGTGATACCTGCTCCATGTTTACGCTCAGTCAACTGGTCAAGGATCTAATACACAGTTTGTGGGTTTTATCCCATCCTCCAGTGTTGTGTTTGACCCCAGGTTCATCTTGACAGTCCCTGTTATCAGTGTTCTGTATTCTGCTCAATAACAAAGAACATTTACTTACTGATTTTATGAAATGCTAATAGCTTTATCAAATTGAAATGCTAATTTTTTTACTTTTTTCCATAATGCTACATTTTCCATCAAAATTAAGCAATTAACTAGTGTTGTGAATTATGAACACCGTCATTGCTAAAGGGCATTGCTAGGTACAATGCACATGGGCCCAAAACCCCTTTAGCAATGAGTGCATTCACATACTTTTAATATGGCACTGCAGGGCTTTTTGCTGATTAAAACAGTTATTACATTATACAAATATTAATAGTTACATTTTAATGTTATTTTATTTAGTACATTTATTAAGTGCTAACTTTCCAATAGCACATCCTTAGTTGTGAGAATTTTTTTCAGTGACAATTTCTCAGCCCAGGCTAATTAGAAAAACATACCTGTGTCAACATTTTTGCAAAACGCAATATACGTTGCATCGTGCATGTTTCGCGTGTTTTTTTAGATTTTTCTGAACAGATGAACGTGAATACGGCAACGTTTTATTAATTTGGAGTTTGTAGGTATCACCGCAGTTCTGAATTTAAATGTCCGGTGAGTGGTGCTAAAAGCTTAATACTCCATCATGTTTAATAACGTATACCTGCACTAAACCCTAAACCTACCTGGTCGTGTTAACAAAAGCAAATGTGACATAAAAAAAAAACTGCAATTGTAACCATGGCATTTTAGCTTGTTTTTGAACTCTTGTCTTTAAACTCTTTTAATGTGACTCATCTTTCATGGGATTCGTACCCGGGCTCTTTGCATCGCAAGTACAATTCTGTACCAGCTGAGTTACCGAACAAGCTTGTTACATCAGTAAAACTGAACATCTGGAGCTGGGTAAGTGATGCAAACTCCATAATATATTCGTTTACAAATCATGCACTATGGTAAAAAGTGTTTTGAGGTAATAACATTATTGTGCAAGGAGCCGTGTGAAAACAAGTCTTTATTAATCCATAATCTGGCCCTGTAATAATAATTTTGTATGAAAATGATTAAAAGTGCTTGCTGTTTTACTGTCTCTAGTGTTCATTTCTGCTAGAAACTGCAGTGATATGTAGGTATTGGTACGTATTTTGCATTTTGCAAAAATGTTGACACAATTACGCTTTTCCAATGAGCCTGTGTTGCAATTTTTGCAAGTTACACTGGTATGCTCGTGAGCGGCAAGTGATTATCTTAATGAGTGACTCATTAAATCTTTTTTTTTTTTTTTCAAACAATTCCTTCAAAAATGCTGATTCATTCAGGAGTGAATTGAGGGATGTGAGTCACTGATTCATTCATTCATCCAGTTAAAAACTGCTGATTCATTCATGCATGAGACAAGTAACTTTTGTGTGAGTCATTGAATAATTCACTGAACTGATGAATTCAAATTGCTAACTGATTTATTTCAGGAAAAAAAAATTAAGTGAATGTTTTGCCTATTGCTTCATTTTGTGGCTGTTTGAACTATTTTCATTAGCAGTGCAAAGACAGACAGGCTGTACCTGCCAATACCGTGTCCAAAAATATAGGTTACTCAAACTATTTGTCTTTTGAACTGTTGTATAAAAGCAATATCATATTTGCAATCATGCTGTTTTTCCCAAATATCAAAACTGCTTACCTGCGGCCAAATCAGAGCTGCTAACAAAGCTTGATAACAATGGCACTCTTGCTTGTGTGATATTGCATAATTATATACAATAGAAAAAAAAAAAAAAAAAAAAANAAAAAAAAAAAAAAAAAAAAAAAAAAAAAAAAAATTGGATGCTAATTGGTCAACTTAGCATTCAGCCATCCTAAAAAAATTGTTTATGTTTATGGCAGATGCTAATAACTCTCAATACATTCAAAGCACATTTTTTTCAGTATGTGTTCCCAGAGAATTTAACCCACAATCAAAGTATTGCTGAAATACACTCTCATGGCAATTTTATGTGAATTGGTGTGATCACATTCATACATTTTCATACAATCTTCTTTTGCCACTGATGACATTATGGATCCCATTGTACAAACTCATACGAAATTGCCACCTCATAAAATAGTTACGTTTTGTGATGAATATATATTTTCTATTTGTGGTGTCTGTAACTTTTGAATCTCAATTTGAGATTTTGGTTTGAGCATTTTATTCATCATTTGAGTTTTTTTGTTTTTTTTTTCATTATTTGATTTATCATTTTTATATATATATATATAATTTATCAGTATTTAAAGTTTAATTATGGCAGGGTTGTCTTGGATTGAAAACAAAATATCAAACACAAATTATATTTGTAATTTGAGCATCCGTTTTAAGAATTTTGTTTTATTATTTTAGCATTTTAACATTGTATTTATTTAAATTTGTTTGGAAAAACGTCCTTAGCTACCAGTTGAGATACAAGAATGCCAAAAAACGCAATATAGTAACCATATAGTTTACAAAAAAGCTTTTGAATCCTGTATTGACCAAACAACAATTTGGATTACCAGTTTTATGATTTTATTGCAGCGTTCAAAGAGAATCAATTTTCAAGTCCGATCCATAGATTACCCACTGCATTTTAACATGACATCCTCTTACATGTTTCATACTTTACATGTTATAGTTATGCGCTGAATTTAGCTCTTTATTAGTATGGCACAGGGTACTGTCATCAGACGGCAGTGTACTAGCTCAAATGAATTGCATAGCAAAGCTTGATTGCCTAATTTGAGACAGTAATAGCCTTGAGATACCCCTCACCTGATCCTCTACCCGATAATCACCGCTTCAGCGATAACACACACACACAGGATCTGCTTGAATGGACGAACACTCCCTATCCCCGCAGGGACAGGTAAATCAACCTCAAAGCTGCGATATGAGAAGCCTTGGATATTTGAACCAGTGTATGTAAATGACAGCTATTTTTAGACTCCAAGTCCTCACACAAAGTAATTCAGGCCCAGAATATGTGTGTGTGTGAGGTGAAAAGCAAGCAGTCCAAGTCAGTGATATCAGTGATGTGCAACCCTTTTAAAAGCTACTGAAGTAAAACACTGCAGGAATTGCTTGCAGATCTTCGCTGCCTTTTTTTCCACTGAGCTCTCGATGTCTGACAGCTCTTTACTCGTTCACCGCACACGAGTGCTAGTTCCTTTTCTTCACCCCCTGTTTGTCTTTTCTTATTTCGATAAAGTATGTTTGTATCACACTCAATGCACCTGCAAATCATTGATCCCAACCGACAATGAACAGTCTCAGACGCTTCTGAATGTGAAGATGGATGGCTACAATGAGGTTAACCATCTATGGTATTGATGCCAGTGCAGGGACTGAGATTGTGCTCACTTTCCGAGGCCGTTCACAATCTCCACAACACAATCCAACAGGGAAATTCTGCTGTTTTTCTATCTTTCTTTTTTTTCTTTTTTCTTTTATCAGGCTTATTTTATCTGCATCGACTTGTGTTGACAGACCCTGTTGTCGGAGGGTTGTTGTTTTAGGACAGGGATTCCTCATATTGATATCATGAGAAGCGTGCTTAAACTGTTTAGAAATCATCTAGCTTTTTATTGTCCCTTCATTCTGGGAGCATGTCCCACAACTTGGGGAAAAAAGACAGTGAGTGCTTTAAATAGCACTTTCTTTAGATGTTTACTGCACAATGGTGCCTTGAGGACAAAAGTTATTGCTCTTTCATTTTATTGTTCTTTCATCTCCCATTTTGGGTTCCATTGTTCTAAATTTGTGGTTTATCTGCTTCTGGGCCACATGGGCACCCTGGGTTCCAGTGGGGTCAAGGCTCATTTGTAGGCCTATCCAAGATGATCGGTCATCTTCTTTTGCTAAAAAAAAAAGACATAATGAAGTTCTCGTTTCTGTTTAATTTGAGGCAAAACACTACATCTTGACATTTTGACTTAAATGAGTGACGTAAGTGAAATGTGACTGCAAGTATGGTAATCCATACTTGGAATTTGTACTCTCCATTTTGGGCTATCATAATGTGTTTTTTGCAAACTTGTAAAAAGAAAACTTCCAAAATACACAGGGATGGTCACACAAAAATGACAATTCTGTCATCATTTACTCACCCCCAAGTTGTTCCAAACCTGTACGATTTTCTTTGTTCTGTTGAACTAAAAGAAGATATTCTGAAAAATTTTGCTAACCAAACAGCTGCTGGTCCCCATTGACATCTATAATATAAAAAACAAAACAAAAAACACTTGTTTTGTGTTCAGTATAACAAAGAATCTCATACAGGTTTAGAACAACCTGAGGGTGAGTAAATGATTTCCGAATTTTCATTTTTGGTTGAACTTTCCCTTTACGTGTTTAATTAATTGCACTTTATCTATTAGTGCATGTAGATGCACAAATATGTATTGTTTAAATTACAATACATATCTTTCTCATACACTGAGCCAGAAATCTCTACTTCAGCAAATTAAAATTCTGTCATCATTTACTCCCCCTCAAGTTGTTCCAAACCTGTATACATTTCTTTGTTCTGCATGATGTAGGAAGATATTTGGAAGAATGTTTGTAACCAAGCAGATATCACCCCCATTGACTACCATAGTAGGAAAAGTAGTAATTACACTGTAACATAGTAGTAATTACACTGTAACAACATAACCTTAAAATAAATTGTAACCCAAGTGATTTTGGAAGGTGTTAGTTGGTCTCAGATGCATTGGATGAGTTTATGAAATCACTAACATATGCCAAAAAGTCTGCTATGACAAGTTTTGACATTGTTGTGACATTTTTTTGAAACTGTAGAGGAGAAACAAGTCATATTAGTATTTTTGTTTTTCTCAAGAGAAAAATCTGAGATGCAGGAACCTTTCAGTCATCCTGTGAGTGGACAGAATAACTTTAAGGCCCGTATGTATAAAGCCACTCAGAGTAAAATTTTAGTCTTAAGCTTGTCAAAATTCTAAGAATGACGTAAGTTTACTCTTATTTCTAGACTTAAGAATAAATGTGATTCATAAAGGTTCTTAAGTGTCAAGACTAGGTCTCAGCTCCTAAATTATTTAGGAGAGCTGCAGAGGCCTCTTAACCTAGTTAAGTGTAACAAGATGGCAACAAAGAAGAGGAGACACACACTTTCCAATGAGGATATGAAGTATTGGAGTTATATGATTACATGGAGTTGATCAAATGATATAAACTTGATTGTCAATTCTTTTTGTAACTGACCTAATAAGAAATGTGATAACTTTAAATAAATTTAATCAATTTAATAAACATTACTTAAACAATAATTAATATGTTTACTGCATTTTAATACATTTAAAGGTGCTGTATGCGATTTCTCAAATTCGTTGTTGAACACTGTTGATATTTGAAATCAACCCAAACAAACCCACCCCCCTCTTCATTGCGCCACCTCCAGAACTCACACTCCAATACTAACCACCCCTATGTAACCACGCTGCTCCAAGTCGGTCTCGAATCCCAGCCCAATCGCTGCTGGCATGCGAGGCGAATGCACTATCAATGACGCTAAGCACCTCATTCTCTAGCGGGCGTCAGTCTGCAGTAGTTTAACTGCAAAACTCTCACTATCTGGCCACTGTTACACATGCAATGCAAGTGGATGTCTGTTTATCACAGCTGACACGCAACAAAATGCTTCATGAATAATAAAGCACAGATGATGAACGAACGACAAGGAAGCACAAAAAATGAACGTACAGTACACAAGAGTAAATACAAACAAGAGTTTCTTGTTAATCAAACCATCAAAATGTGAGGAAAATATTTGTATTTTTATGTTTATTTTATTTAAATGTTTTAAAATATGCGTTGACTACAACATAATCAGTTTTTAATATTTCTTTGGTTCTCTCTTGTTTTTGCATGTGTTCATAATTTCTTTGCATGACAGCCTGGCCAAAAAAAAAAATTAAATAATTTGAAATTTCATTTCATTATCACACATGAAACAATTGACTCCAAGCACAGCTACATGATATGCTTACATCTTTTAATACATTTTTAATCAATTTGTGCCCAAATTTTTCTGAATGATTTCATGCATATAGTCCTGTTAATAGTGTCCTATGTGAACATGTTCTGCATTTATTTTCCCCAGGTTTTTTTTTTTTCTTTTTCTTAAAAAACGTATTTGAATGTGTGGCAACTATAGTTGCCGGTGGGCAAATATGTTGTATGCACCCCTTTAATGTAAAATTTGAATAGGAAGAGAAAATTTGGCATCTAACTCAAAATAACTGCTTTCAACAGATCAACAGATCAATCAAAGGCGAACAAAAAAAAGCTGCATCTAGCTTATAATTTCTTGAATATGAAAAAACAAACAACAAATCCATTAGTCTTAAAGTGGTGGAACATAGTGCAGAGCAAAGTGCAGCCATTAAGTTGCTCCAACAGGGCATTGTGAATCAAAATGTTAAATTACATTGTTCATTAGAAAAAAAAAATCCTATATGTGATCCTGGACCACAAAACCAGTCAGAAGTCGCACGGGTATATTTGTAGCAATAGCCAACAATACATTGTATGGGTCATTTTGGGTTTCATAGCAAAGATCATTAGGATATTAAGTAAAGATCATGTTCCATGAAGATATTTTGTAAATTTTCTACCGTAAATATATAAACAATTCTTTTTGTGAGTGGATATACATTGTTAAGGACTTAATTTGGACAACTTTAAGGCAATTTTCTCAATATTTAGATTTTTTTGCACCTCCAGATTTTCAAATAGTTGTATCTCGGCCAAATATCCTATCCTAACAAACCATACATCAATGGAAAGCTTATATATATATATTCACCTTTCAGATGATGTATACATCTCAATTTCAAAAAATTGACCCTTATGACTGGTTTTGTAGTCCAGGGTCACATATAACAGACAAACAAACAAAAAATATATAAATTAAAAAATAAATAAACAAATAACAATATCAATATAAAATATTATGAAAGCAAAAGGCACTAAACAAGACCAATAACCTTGATTTATTAACCCATTAAACACAGTATACCCCATTTCCCCATAATATATGTACTTACAAATCATTTGCCCACCGGCAACTATAGTTGCCGCTTGGACTTTTATACAAAATACTATAGATCTCTTGTAAGACTTGTTTTGTTTGGATGATTCTAGAGACCCTCATGATTATTTAGATATATATATGTCAACAAAAAATTCTTAATATTAACATGAAAATTACTTTAATTTGGGAGGGTTTGCCTTCGCTATGCTTCCTGGAAGTAGGGGTAGGAAGTTGACAGCCTCATGTCACAGGAAGGAAGTGAATACCTTTTTTTTTGTTCTTGAAATCCTTTATTTGGTTGTTTTCTTGCATGTCATTGAGACAAAAAACATGGAAAACATCTAAAAAAAATACTTAACAAAGGAAAATGACAACCATACACTGCGGCAACTATAGTTGCCGGTGGGCTAAAATGGGTTAAAAATAATTGAATTATGGTTGAAGATGTCTGTTTTCATATGGCTGGACATCACATTTGGCCACTACTCTATGGCAGTTCATTGACTTTCCAACTGACCATCAAACCATGCGGCAAAAGCAAGCCACTTTTATGTTGATAGTGGGCTTCCCTGGAGTTGTTGGAGCCATTGATGGAACTCATGTTCACATCATTGCTCCAACTGTAAATGAGGAGACATACATCAATAGAAAAAGATTCCACACCATCAATATTAATTTGTGATCATTTTGCACAATGCAAAGCTATTTTTAAAAATAAATAATAATAATTAAAATACATTTTCAGTGTTTTTTAAAAAAAAATTTTTATAATAACATTAAATTATTGGAGTTGGGCTGCTGATATTGGCTGATTCAGAGGTTGAGGGTGGCCATCATTGTAGTCCTTAGTTCACGACACTTAAGTCAGCACTTAAGAATCAGTCTTATACTTCAATAAAAGTTGCTTTTAGCTTCTTTATAAAAGTCTCCTACTCTTAGAAAAGTCCTACTCTTTACTAAGAACTTTTTGACACTTAAGTCAAAACTTATTCTTAAGAGCATTTCTGAGAAGTTTTATACATACGGGCCCAGGTCCAAAAAAAAAAAAAGTGTTTTCTTATGTCATTGCATCATTCAAAGTGTTATTTGATAGTTGTGGAGGGTTGATGTGGAATGTCCCTCTAACCTTGGCACATTTCAAGCACAGACACAAAGAGCTCATACACTTCTGGAACAGTCTATTCGATGAAGGTGTATTCTTATACATAAGCTTCTTTACTACCATATTTCAAGTCCTATCTTGAAACTGCAGAGTAATGTAACCCCGGTCACATAACATATTTCCCAAGGCTCAGACGTGTTTTGAAAACCAGAAAACACACAGTCCGTCTCCATCTGTCAGTCTGAGCTGACTCTCATTTACTTTGGTCAGCATCACAGCTTTAGCATATCACCTTGTTATGTAATTTCCCTACAGAGAGCAGGAAGCGAGAGATGCTAGCTTGAAAATGTAGAGGTCAGATTTAGTTCACAGTCAGAAAATGGGTTGTTTAAGTGTGAAAACAACAACAACTGTTGTTAGCGCTTTTATCAGATTTCCCCTCCTCTTTACAATCTTTTCTGCCTGCCTAGTGTGAGTAACTGGCCATATGAATTTCGGTTACTTGTCATTTATCTTTTTTTTTCTTTTTTACATAATTTCCTTTCACTCCTTTCCATTGTCGCACTGACATATGATTAATGCAGCTGTTCCTACTTTGTCAAGCAACTTTTTATAAAAATTTGCTGGAATAATGGATCTGTAATTAAGCGGTAAAATGACCCTTTGTGAAGGCTCAGAGCATCGTGATTACGTGTCAGAGGAGGTCCATTGTTACCCAGACAAATTGGAAGTTCTGATTAGCACTCAGTGAAGTCTGTCTGTCTTTCTTTTTCTCTTTCTTTCTTTCTTTCTTTCTTTCTTTCTTTCTTTCTTTCTTTCTTTCTTTCTTTCTTTCTTTCTTTCTNCTTTGTGAAGGCTCAGAGCATCGTGATTACGTGTCAGAGGAGGTCCATTGTTACCCAGACAAATTGGAAGTTCTGATTAGCACTCAGTGAAGTCTGTCTGTCTTTCTTTTTCTTTCTTTCTTTCTTTCTTTCTTTCTTTCTTTCTGGCTTTCTTTCTTTTTTTAAGAATAACTTAATCTTCAGTTTAATATGGATTTATTTTACCAGTATATCCATTACATTGATTTTACATAGCAAGGGGTGTGTTCTATGCTCTTAGGGCAAGTCAAAAATGACCTGTGTCAATTAGATTTATAATATAATTGAGTCAGATACTGTATAATTAAACTAAAAGTTCACATAGTCTGTATAATTGTAATGGAGGTATGTGTAATTACAGTAAATGAAAACACTGTAATATATATGTAAATGAGCTCGACCTGCCATTGTGGTTGATGTTTTAAACAAAATCCATAAAAGGAGGTATACGTTTATATATCTGAAGTATAATGCGGTATGAGAGGAGGCATGTGTATTTATGTTTATTTTTTTCTCATAACAACAGAAAATTCATCCTCAGACTACATGTAAACACACAGCAATGATAAATAATGTTGATATGGAGAACACATAATTTAAATGCACAGTGACATCAGCAAATGCAGATTAGCATCAGATTGGCATCCTTTACCTGCCAGTTTCAGCAGAACATGCACAAACCCGTGTTTCTCCTGATCTAGAGGAAGCAGTATTGTTTGTGGAGAGTGGAGACATTGCATATTTTTCACAATACTGCTATAAATTAAACTAAGGACAGATAATTGTTTTAATAATCGATGTGATCAAACAAATTGCATAGGACATTTCCCTATAGACATCCCTAGTCTATAGGGACATGATTCGCTCTTGGGGTGTGAGAGGTCCCGGGTTCAAATCCCAGATGAGCCCATAATTTTATGTTACTTCCCCCGTCTAGGGTCAGGGAAATATTACATACATGAATAATGTGATTTTATACAACTGACTGTATTTTTTTTAATTTTTTTTTTATTATTATCGTTATCTTCACAACTTCACAATCTTCACAACATTATCTGTACACTATTTACAATAACGGCTGAACATTCAGCCATGTTGCAAAAAAACTAAACAAAAAACAACAAAAACAGAATATTGTTTTTCTCTTATTTAATGAGCAGAACTGATGTCTATCTGTTGGAGATGTTCATGGAGGAACAGCTGTTTCAAATCAGATTGTAGACCCACATCTGTTGACTGAAATAGATTCAACAATATTTCATATTGTTTTAATAACACTGCCTGGACATGAGCCATATGTGTTTAGATTGATATGAAATTACCCACCTCTGAAAAACCACAGGTATTACCTTAAATAGCATTGGCAATTAGATAAACTTACAGTAATTTGCTTAATTGAGCTAGGTCCTCGGTAATAAGATAATAGAGAGATACAAAAGAGAGTTCTTTAAACAGCGCTGACCTGAAGAGAGCTGATAAAAAAAGTGTACCATTTATAAAGCAGGACTTACACTTGCATAATATGACTTTTTGTTCAGCTAAATTGTCATGCACACACACACACATAACTCAGAAATTGCTAGTAATTTTCACAAATAATTACAATGAAACAAGTGACATCGAATTAAACATGAAATTTTGAAGTAGAAAGACTGAAATAGTATTTTCCTGTAAAAACTACTCCAATAAACTTAGTTTTATTTACAACTTTGAAAAAAAAAAGAAAAAGAAAAAAACAGTACAATTACAGTGTTAATGGTAAGTCAGTTTCACGATAAAATGTTAGTTCATCAACATAATCCTTATTGCAAAAGTACATTTGTCTACATATGTTTTTTGACTTTCTATAGATAATCTTCCATGCTGTAAAGATGTGCAGGTGCAATATCATCCTTTTGAAAACTGCACCTTATATTCATGTACAGCTACTAAAGTGGATTAAGGCAGCAAGAACAGCTTTCCTGATGCACATTGAAACTGCTACCATGTGAAAAAGAGAGAGAGAAAAAAAGATTTTCCTATACACTATGTATTGTAATTTCAATGAGATGCTAATATGACTATTCCTGATTTGTGTAAATATTAGCTATTAGAAGAGTTTAGGTTTTATTGCATTTCTATTTTAATACCTACAATGTTAACTTTCCTCTCACATATGCCCGCCAGTGTGCAGAGATGTTTCTACCTGCCCTCTCTTGCACAATAATGTATGACCTTTCACAACTTCCAGCAGATTTTTACACAATGTCTCCTACATGTTGTGCATACTCTATCCCTGGTGGAAACAGAAGCACTCCAGCCCAATTCTTCTTTAAAAATATATTTAAACAAAAGTTATGAAAAGGACTAAAAACGCTGTATTATGCATGCCAGGCCAGTAGTTGGCAATGTCACTTTGTAAAGAAAAATTATGCGCCTACAGACTGAACACAGGGCTTGACATTAACACCCACCAACCTGCCAAATACGGGTTGAATTTTATATAATATACCCATTTTTAAAATTGTAGTCTTTTGAAAAGGCATCTGAAATAATAAACTAAGTGCAATGTAGTGTTTTTCGATACATACTGAAATATCTGAAATGCTTCCAATACTCATTTTCCACAGAATAGATACACAATAACTGCCTCCTCATTTCATTTTCTCTGGATGAATATTGTTGGTGTTACAGAGCTTGAATTTTGCCGTGGGATTGCGCGTATTGCACATAATTTTACTAATTCCTGCAGAACCCAAAGTGTGCGCACATAAAGCCACCTCTCAGTAATAAATTATTTTTCACTGCTCATTGCACTTAAACTGTCAAATACACAGAAAATAATGCCAAAATGCCAATCTTGGGGAGTATTCATGTAAACTCAGTCAGTTATGTTTTAAAGGTGCTGTAAGTAGAATTTGAACTACGCTGTTGGACATTGTTGATATTTGAAATCAACCCAAACAAACCCACCTCTCTCTTCATTGCTCCGCCTCCAAAACTCACACTCCAATCCTAACCATACTGCTCCGAGTCGATCTTGAACCTCAGCCCGATTGCTGCTTGCAGGTGAGGCGAGTGTACTAACAATGACGCTAAACATTGCATTCTCTGACGGTCGTCAGTGCGCAGTGGTTTAACTTCAAAACTCTCACTATCTGGCCACTGTTACACACGCAATCCGAGTGGATGTCTGTTTATCACAGCTGACGCGCAACAAAATGCTTCATGAAAAATAAAGCGCAGTTTTACGACAAAAAGGAAGCACAAAAAATTACAAAGTGTTCATTGTTAGTCGCAAACAAAACCCAATGTTACTCACATGTGAAGCGGGATCAAAGCAGCCTCCGTGTCTGTTTTCAGGCCTTCCCACTTAGCTCTCTCTAGTGCTGGAAAGTTTTTTTTTTATATAATCGCGGATCCTAAAGCATTTTGCCCAGGCATAAACCTTCATTCCAGTGGTATTCTTTTGAGCTCTTTAGTATTGTGTCCCATTTCTCGTTCTGCAGTTTTTTTTTTTTTTTCTTATTTTCCAATCTCCCTCTTGCTCGTTCTCTCTCCTCTAATTCTGATTGGTTAGACGTTTGTTGTTGGTATCGGCCCGACTAACTTCTAAACAGTGTATTTGAAATACTACTGAGTTCCCCTTTAAGTGAACATAAACAGTTGGGAAAGTAAACGCATGTGTAACAGTATAATGGATCTGTGCATCAGGTCTTAAAGTGACAACAATTTATGACTTAATATAAAAAATATCTATATTGCAGTTTTTCCCATCAACATCAAAATTGTGGCCAAAAGTTTTGTAACTAGGCATCACAGCTGGCAAAGGGGCATGTCTGACTTTGTCATGTATATATTGCCATTATTATGTAATCAAAATGAAAATTATTACTGCTGGTCTTCAATGATAATGTCAAGTTACTTTAATGTATTTGTACCAAAAAATTATAAGGATTTATGATGATATCGTCTAAAACCACACTTTGCCATGTGTTTCCAAACTTTTGGAGGGCAGTGTGTGTAGTGTGCTAGTGTGTGTAAAAAAAAAATGGTATAATATTATGGTTAAGACATTTACAACACTGTAATAATTTTAAAGGAAGATAACCCCTGATACAGTTTTCATATTCTCGGTAAAGTACAGAGACTATTTTCTTGCATATTATATATTTTAGACCCCTGACTGGAGTGGTAGTGTTGTATTGGGATTGTGGATTACATTTCATTCATTCAGGTAGCAAACTTTTTATAGAATTTTCTAGCAACAGGATTTCCTATTTCTGTAAGCCAAGGAAAAATAGTTACATCCACAAATGAATACTCTGTAAGGTAGGTCATGATGTGCATCTCAAACTGATGTTGTTCAGCTTCCAATATTAGGAAAATGCACAGATGGATCCATCCCTCATATAGAAAGACATGCTCTACTGCCTCTCACAGATGAGGTTATTAGTCCTTAGCGCAAACACACTCACACAATCACTCATACACGCTCTTCTCATAATCAACATTGAGGATGATGGGGATAAAGTATTTATTAACACAGGGCTGAATGAGGATGATGTGCAATATTATTCATCACCATTCTGTTGTGTATGTTGGACAGTGTGGAAATCTCATATCATGCTCAAAGATAAAGGCTCCCAGAGGACAGTTTCTATTGTTTATTCAGTTTCTCAGAAGTCATCATTTACTCACACAATTATTACTAACTCTATGTGGCCCAGGTTATCGTTTTATGGGCATGACATGACATGACACACCAAAAAAAACATTAAATTCATTATAATCAGTGATTCTGTCTACACTGGATGCGGCACGACACGACAAATCCCAGACAGTAAACTGATGCCTCATTTTATTCCTGACGTACTCCAAGTGCTCGCACTACTTCTGACACAAAGGACAAATGGATTTGAAATGTTCCCTTTGTCGTGTCCAGTGTAGACAGGGTGAGATTAAAAATAAATGTACTTACCTGTGTTGCCTCCGAGGACAAAATGTTTGGCACTGCCATATCTTTCAATAAAAGATATTTTGAAACACTGGTAGAATGTTGAGAACAATTCACAAAACATTTCATTGTGAAATGCTCAGGTACGGCATTCAAAATGAACTTCAGCCATGCATTTGTAAATCTCGGATCTTTAGGAAGGCTGTCCAAAGTTTTTGGAGGTGCAGTTTCTTTACATCAACTGACAGAACAACGTCTGAGTTTGACAGTCTTGTGCCTGCTATAGAGCGATTTCAGCAATCCTATAAGATCATTACAAATCACACTGTATGACATGGATCTAAAACTTGGGTACGACATGTGGTTAGACTGTATGATGATGACACCTATTGAATCGTAGGCTACGACGCAAGTTAGTATAGAAAAATAAAACATCATCAGCATGAGCTAGCGGTAAACAAATGGAGCAAGATGAATAGCTCTTCAGTGGTTTTTATGTGCGCTGAAAAAAAGAGGAGGAAGCAAAAGAGGAGAATATGGATGAGGCCATGGCTAGGGAAAAAAAGGCCAACTTGATGTAAATTTTGCAAATGGAGCTAATTTAAAGCAGTTTTAATTTTTAGCACCTTGTCGCAAATATCAGTACGCCATGTCATGTTGCACTTTTATTGGCTAGTATGTAGACGTAGGTTGTAGCAGCAAACACACTATCTTCTTTCAGAAAAACAAAATCGGATATATATTTAAAAATATCCTGGCTCTTCCAAGCTTTATAATGGTAGTGAATGGGGGGCGTGATTTTGAAGCCTAAAAAAAATGCATTCATCCATCATAAAAATAATCCATACGGCTCCAGGGGGTTAATAGAGGCCTTCTGAAGTGAAGCGATGGGTTTTTGTTAGAAAAAATATCTATATTTAAAACTTTATAAACTAAAATAACTACCGTATACATACTACGCAAGTCAACTTGTGCCACAAGAGTAAACTGTGATGCAATGTATGACGTAGGATGTAGGAGTATCGTAAGCTAAGACGCCTCTCCCAGTTAAAAAAAATAGGGCAGAGCAATAAACTCAAGCTCCTCTTCTCTTATATCACAATCCTCCAACATTTCTTCAGACTTCAGTCAATTCCTTAGTAAAAGTTTGTCTCAGCAGCTTTGTGAATAGGTTTTAAGAGAAAACTCTTAGCTAAGAACTTTTACTGCTATTTAGGATAACTCTTAGTGGTAAGATAAAATGTTTTGTGAATATGGCCCCTGAACTTGAGCAAAAAAGGCGTTTTCAGTCTGAAGCTATCTGGATGATTTGGTACTGTACCTAATGGAGGAATCAAGATCATAATGGTTTATTAACATGACTTGATTCGAAGATTTTCTAACGCAACTTGCCTGCAATGTGAACAATCTTCAGAATGCCTCTGGCGTTTCATTACATTTCTCTTTTCTTCCTGTTTGCCTTATTTTTCCATTTCCATGTTAGTGGGAAATAGTTAAAGACAGCTTTTCTCTTGGTATAACAGCGAGTTCTGTGCATACTGTTGCCAACCTCTTTGGCAAGTCAGAGCAGAGATATTTGGGCTATTTTCTTCTATGTGGTAGCAGTGGATAACCTTTCAAGGGGGCGGGTGTAGGCAACCTCTCCTGCACACCTTTGCACATACATATAACATTACAGTTTATTTTAAGAGATTTATGTTTTTACTGCCACTTGATGTAACTGTTAAAGCTGCAGGATAAAATGTTGTACCTTCACGCATCCCTGAAAATGTGAGTTAACGTTTTTATCGTTTTTACTTCTGACACATTCCAACAGGTGATTCTTGAAACTTGATTGCTACCCTTTAGTTACATTTTTAGCAATTTATGGAGGCTCATGTGAAAGTTAAGGATGTAAGAAAAAAATAGGGCTGTGTTTATTGATTAAACATTTTAATTCAATTAATTACATGACATGTAGATGAATTCTTGTATTCTGTCAGCAATATTTTTGCAGACTGACGTCTTTGGTTTGGTGTGGCAGCTGTAAATGTGTCAAAGCTTGAAGGAATCGCTTTAATGTTAGTACAGTTCCTTATTATGGAATTTACATGTAGGTCACAGGGCATGATTAATTCTATTTTTGTCTTATCACATTTTAATTTATTTATTATTTTTAGAAATAGCCACACTAAATTAGCATAGACAAACTAATAAAGCCATTTAAAAGGATAGTTCACCCAGAAATGACAATTTTGTCAGATTATTCAGCCTCATGTAGTCCAAATCCATAAGAGTTCATTTCATCTTTGGAATACAAATTAAGATATTTTTAATTTTTTCTCATCATTTTTGTCTATGCAAAGTTTTGGTTCAAGTAACCAAAACTTTCAGACATAAAAACTTACAAAAATACTTTGTAAAAAGTAATCTATATGATGCATGGAAACCAATTTGTTTGTTTTTTTTCCATCAAGCAAGTGCAGTTGAGCTTCCATGTTAATCATATTTGATGTGTTTTATGTATGTGCATTGATCAATGTTTATATGTGAAGAAAAACCTAAATTAAATCTGTTCACCATATAAAGCAACCTCTTCAGAAGACTTGGATTAAACACTTGTTCCATATGGATTACTTTTAAAATGTCTTTATGAAGTGTTTTGATGCTGTAAAGTTTTGGTTATGTGGACTTTCAATAGATCGAATAAAATGATGGAAGAATATTAAATGTATCTTCATTTTTGTTCTAAAGATGAAATAAAGTTTAATGGGTTTGGAATGACATGAGGGTGAGTAAATAATTACCAATTACTTTTTTTAAATTTTTTTAGGTGAAGTAATCATTTCAACAATGTAGTGTTATACTAATTTTATTTAAGTCAAAACTAATACTTAATATCACTGAACCAACATATATACATTCATTTGTACTAATGAAACACATTTTTAAAATAACAGTTGCAGGTTACTACTTTTTACAGTGTAGGAATTCTACTTGTCCAAAATCAGACAAACTCCCTGTGGGTTTTTGAAACTAATTGTCCCCCAACTGTCATCCGCATCAGAACATCAAGGAATTTCATTGGTATGTTTGCTCCATTTTTGTTGGCTTGTAAAAATCGTGGGATGTTTAAAAACAAAAAACAAAAAAAAAAACACCAACAATCTATTTCAAAGTGGCTATTCATAGGCTTTGTCTCGTATCAAAAGGGGTGCTGGTGGTAATTCGTCTGTCCTCATCTATAGAAGTGTAAACTATGTGCAAACCTGCGGCAGAATGATCTAAATGAAAGGGACATAAAATCAATGAGGGCAAAATTAAGTGGATCAGTTCAGGCGGTTCAGGCGGTACAGGCTCAATTTAGCAAAGCTGCGATATTCACTCTGAAAACACAGTGAAACAATTAAAAGGAAGGAAGGTGCTGATTAAAGGTAAAGAATATTGACAAGGCCACTCCAAAGACCCATCTACTCAACATCCTCCAGTAAAAAGACAACTAGAAGAGTACTCAAAAGAGTACACTTGGGATTCAGTTGTTTGCTTCTTTTTTTTAGCATACAATGGATCAGGATAAAGTTCTGCAAAGTTGTTTGCCTGCATGGAAACTGTTTGAGTGACGATTCACCTCAGGAATGATGCCTCAGCCTAGGCTGTGGGTGTTTGGCTTGTGCGAGGAAGACAATAAGCTGACAATAAGCCAAACAGATCTTATAAATGTGGAAATTGAGAAGAGGCTTAACTCGATGACAGGAAGCTGAGAATGGAAACACAAATCAACTGCATATTCAACTGTGTAAAGAGTCATTTCTTGTACGAAATACCTTATTGGAAGTTTAGCTTTATATACGTGTTTTACTCATTGAAAAAATATATCTTATTACCTGGACACTCTGTGTTGTGACGACAGCATACATAGGTTGTATTGTGACAGGCTAATTTACTTGAGTCTCCTGAAATTGTGTGAAGGCATTCAAAAAGTGCATAATATAGACTAGGGGTTCCTAAACGTTTGTGTCAACTCCTTAGATGTAAAATATTTACTTCCTCCTGAGATTTTAAGATATTTCGATAATTCGGTGACACATCTGCATGTTCACGGTTCTCTATTGGTCACATGACATGCAAGTAGACAGATAAAATATATTTTTGTTTCTTTTTTTTTTTACTCACCAGCCACTTTAGGTACTCCTTGCTAGTACCAGGTTGGACCCTATTTTGCCTTCAGAACTGCCTTAATTCTTTATGGCATAGATTCAACAAGGTGCTGGAAACATTCCTGAGATTTTGGTCCATAGTGACATGATCGTATCACGCAGTTGCTGCAGATTTGTCATCTGCACATCCATCATGCAAATCTCCCAAAGGTGCTTTATTGGACTGAGATATGGTGATTGTGGATGCCATTTTTCGTGTAGTGAACTCCTTGTTATGTTCAAGAGACCAGTTTGAGATGATTTCAGCTTTGTGGCATGGTGCGTATCCTGCTGGAAGTAGCCTTCAGAAGATGGGCAGACTGTGGTCATGAAGGGATGGACATGGTCAGCAACAATATTCAAGTAGGCTGTGGCTTTCATGTTGTTTACACCAAATTTTGACCCTACTATCTGATTGTTACAGCCGAAATTGACCAGGCAATGTTTTTCCAATCTTCTGTTGTACAATTTTGGTGAGCCTATGCAAATTGTAGCCTTAGTTTCCTGTTCTTAGCGAACAGGAGTGCAACTGATGTGTCTTCTGCTGCTGTAGCCCATCTGCTTCAAGGTTTGACATGTTGTGCGTTCAGAGATGCTCTTCTGCAGACCTCGGTTGTAAGAAATGTTTTATTATTATTATTTTTTCATTTAATTTTTTGGCAGAATATTGGTGAAATGCTGGAAACTTCTGTCCACAAAAAATGTAAAAAATAAGAAAAAGAAGAAGAAGAAGAAGAAGAAGAAAGTCAATCTGGCGCAAAACTGTGTTCCTAAATGCACATTAAACTCACAGCGCTTGTATATGGAGTTCATGAGACTCATTCTGTGGACTGAGACAGTCTGAAAACACACTGTTATCAGTTCATGAACCCCTGTTTTGACCCTGATATAGACTTTATGGAGGCCATGGGCCCTGATTCCCTACTTTTGTTGGGACAAAAAAGTGATTTATGGACATTCAGATATTTCTAAGGATTCAACTACATGGCACTTTACTAATAATCATACAAGCTGAGAATTTATTCATACACATTTTTGTATCGATCACACACAAAACAGACCTTAAACATGGCTCTAAATTTTAATAGATATATTTATCATCCCAAACAGTCCATGTTTGCCTCGTCTCCCCTGAGACAATACCACATGGAGGTCAGCGAAAATATGCAGAGGTTAGAAAAATGCAACCTCTGTCCTCTTTCACAAAGCAAACACAGACAGAACAACTCCATACCACCAGCAAAATTATACTGACCTTTAGTCCTCTTACTGTTATCCCTCTTCTCTCCATATCTCCTGCCATTTCCAGGGAAGGCTGAACGTCGTACAATTACTGTCACTCAGAGCATAATATAGCAAGAGAGTGTGCGTATCTTAATAACTATTGGGATTTCCATACACAGACCGGGGAGACAATTAGTGGACTACCAAGCAAGCAAGACAGTTTCCCAAATATGAAGTGTCAGAGTGGTTTGTAACAAGCTATATGGTTTTATTCTAAATAAAATGGTCGGTAACATATTATCTTGGTGAAACTTGCAGACTTGTGATTTGTAAGTGTCCTTAAAAAATAAACGCATGCTGTGACAGTAACGTGCATAGTGATGGTATCAGACAGTAATACCATGGTACTTTGTTATAGTACTGAATGATCATCATATTCACATACCACGGTGCTTACTTGGTATTCCATGATACTTGAAAAAAAAAAAAATGACGATACCATGTTCAAAAAACATGGCAAATAGGCATGAAAAGTTTTGAAAATGCACACACGCCCACAAACACACACACACACACACACACACACATTATACTAAATTAGCTCACTTTTCTAGGACTGTCATTCACAATTCATTCAAGCCGTGACTCATGCATTTCTCTTCATAATTTCCTTTTAATGGATTCATCTGTAGTTCTCCAGTCTAACTTGTCTGAGGGAGTTTTACCTCACATTGCATATGATTTATGTATTGTGAACAAAAGTAATGTGGTTATCATGAGGCATATGTGATGGAAATTATAGCACAATCTACAAGCTTTCTGTCTGTAAAGAATTCAAAATATTTAAATCACGTAAAAAAAAAGCATGTGATTAATAATGATTATTCTACTCTGAAAGACAGGGCACAATTAAGTGCCAAAGAAAAATTAGTATGTTTGAGCAATATCAACTTAATGGTTCAAATCCTTATGGGCCGCAAATGGAGGAAAGCTGGAGAAATGAATATGAGAAATGGCAATGCTCAGCAGGAAAATATGTTCTACCTTTCAATTAAAAAAAGACTATTGCCTTATTGGTAAGACTCTGCCTGCTCTTTATATTCTAGAACAGGGGTGTCCAAACCTGCTCCAGGAGGGCCACTGTCCTGCAGAGTTTAGCTCTATTTTGCCTCAACACACCTGCCTGGCAGTTTCTAGTATGCATAGTAAGACCTTATTTTGCTGGTTCAGGTGTGTTTATTTGGGGTTGCAGCTAAACTCTGCAGGACAGTGGTCCTCCATGAGCAGGTTTGGACACCTCTGTTCTAGAAAATGTATGCACATTAGCATAACTAACCTGAAAAATACAGTTTGAGTTAAACCCACTTAACAAAAATATGTTCTAAGAACATTTTGCAAACATTCCCATGAAGTTGTGAAAACCTTATTTTTATTGTCTTAGAAAAAAACATTACTGGTGTGCATCTTGAGATAAAACAATGGCACTGACATATTTTAAAGCTGCAGTCCGTATGTTTTGCCTCTTTGTCGCCATCTCTGTGTGAAACCTGCAATTGCAGTTATTTGCGGTATTATCATTTTTACATGGGTTGTGGATCGGCATGGCTCCTCAGCGCGGATGAATCTAATGTTTGCTGTCAGTCACCACATCGGTGATACTGTACTTCAGAATCATAGATTCTACGTCTTGGAATTATGACCGAAATAAGAATTTTCACCAGAAAATGTAATCTGAAGGAGTACGTAACATGTCTGCCACTTTTGTTCTAACCAACTGAGAAAAAAGCATAAACAGCGCTGCCACTGGTGAATAAATCAAATGATCCCTTAGCTCGGATCACGTCAAACCGTGCAAATGATACTTTGTTCTCAAATTGCTAATGTTAACAACATCAGCATTGTGTGACTATGTGTATTTAGTGTGTATTAGCGTTACCTGTAGATTTCAATATCTGCAGCCACTCTGCAGTCTCAAGTCTATTGCTTTTGATTACGGGTGAATCTCCAGTTGTCACTGATGATTGTCATGTGGACCTTTCTGGATTACAATCCACCATCAAAATGATAAATTTAATTATTCCAGCTGCTGTGAGAAAATGCTATATATGATCCGCTACCAGTAGCATCCTCACATATAGACATATATACATATACATATACACATATATGATTACAGAATGGTGCATAAAACACATTCATAAGGGGGAAAAATTGTAAATAATAAATCAGCTCCATTGCAGATTCCAAGTGATCAAGGGCTTAGGATGTTCCATTTAAACACATTGCAAGGGTTCTGCCAATAGTAGGCACTTGTGCAACATAAGTAATGATGTACATCTGAGTGAATGAGATGGAGGAAAATTGACTAGAGGGGAGGGCATAAAAAAATGGACTTAAACTCAGCCAGAGTGCGTTACCAAAATGGTCTCCGAATTGCCATTTTGACCAACTTGCTTCAGAATATTGTCTTCTTAAAGGCTCATGATTGGTACATTTTAATTTAACATGATGCTGATGTTTTTAAATTTTGGTTTCTTCCAACAGAGCTGAGAACTGGGTTTGTTTGTGTAGCACCAACGTAAAAACTTTTAACTCCTGGTGCCCCATCTATTTTGCTCTAATCTAAGAATGCCGAAAGGAAGCCACTTTATTTTCTCTTTCTCTATCTATGTCTTTTCACTCACTCTCTTTCGTTCACCCTAATGTTGATGGACAACACAAACACCTCTTTCCCCCTGCAGCAGCGAGATGACTATTAGCATTCCTTCCTGTGAGGGTCATTAATTTTGCTTGGTTTGGCACAGACAAACTCCTCTCCTTCATCATGTGGAGGACAGTTCACTGATATATCAGCCCAAATTGAGTGATAAAGGAAGAACTTTGCTATCAGCACATACTGATGTCATTCATCGTTATAAAAATGAACATATGAGGTCAGACGTTTAAATCGAATTCAGCAAAAGTTAAAAAGAAAGTGACAGCAGACTACAAACAGTTTACTGCAAGCCATTCCACAGTTCATTTCTCATCTTGGAGTATTTTAACTTCTGGTTCTCAGCTGATGGGTTGCAAGGTCTGTTCTGATAGCAGACAGCGGGAACAAAACAAAGCTATATGCAACTAATAAAATGTGATTAAATATATAATCATATATACAGTAGTTTGAATTACAAAATAAATAGGTTCATCATATTTAATCAATGCATTTGAATTTCTTTTTATTTTTTTTATTTTTTTTTACTTTAGTTAGTGTGTAATGTTGCTATTACAGCATAAACAGCATCTGCAAAGTTACGATGCTCAAAGTTCAATGCAACAGAAGATATTTTCTTTTACAGAAATTGCTTTTTAAGGACTACAACAAATGCCTGGTAGGGACTACAACGAGTTTCTTCCCGGGTTTGTGACATCACAAACCCCAACATTTACATAAATCCTGCCCACGGTAACACGCAACAAAGGGGGTGAGGCCATGTTGGGCTGCTTTAGAGAAGAGGAAGTGTTGTTGTAGTAGAGTGTTGTTGCCATGCCGTCATTTTACGCTGGACTGCTTCTCAAATTAAACTCAATTCAGCTCTGGATTTTCACAAAAGATTAACATGATGGCACATGATAGTCGATGAGTTGAATCAACTCCACAGCAACTTCATAAATTTCTCCACTACCCATTCAGAAATGTCCAGTTGCATTCAAAAAGATGTAACTTCTTCCTGAGTCTCTCCATCAGTGTCTGACTCCGGTTTGAACAATGTAAGGCTGAACACCATTACTGACAATCGACATTTTGGCTGCGTGAGATTCTCCATCTTTGTTGTTCCTCTTCTGGAAAGGGGGCCAGGAGCAGCAGCTCATTTGCATTTAAAGAGACACAAAAATGACGTGTTTTTGCTCACACCCAAATAGGGGCAAATTTGAAAGCTATTATAAATGATCTGTGGGGTATTTTGAGCTGAAACTTCACAGACACATCCTGGGGACACCAGAGACTTATATTACATCTTGTAAAAGGGGCATAGGTCTTTTGCATTTACCTAATTTAACATTACTAATTTCATTCTAATCCGTCTAATTTCTGGTAGCATATGAATGAAAATTATGTCATCATTTATTCATGACTTCACCATTTTCACCATTTATTTTTAATATATATATATGAGACATTGGTGGCTAAATGAATTGACAAACACTATACAAATACTGATAACCATAACCCATTCCATATGTGTGGTATTGGAAAAATAGCCATTTGATAGTATATTGTAACTGTACTTAGTGACATTTATCTGCCTGCTATGTGTTTTTAATAAATATTTTTTGAGAAGTGATTAGATTTAGGGCTTTAAAGTTAAAATATATTTGTAATATAATATAAACGATTCCCAAGTTTCTAAAGCTTTGCATATGTAACTATCTTTGTTCACTTGCAACAAGGATACATATGGTTAAAATATAATTTATTTAGCCAAATACAATGCATTGTTTGCTGTTGATTATTGTCTGAATGCAGAAATTCATTTAGAAACCAACAATTAAACTAGTGAATTTTCCTATTCATCTCACTGTACACCACATTAATAATTCATCTTTGGCCTATGCAGGTCTTGAAATATTAAAGAAACCAAGGTTTGATTCTAAGGCTATGTTTAGACTGTCAGTCCAAATCTAATTTTAGTACATGTCCGATTGAAATCTGATCAGACTTAGCAAGTGTGAATTACAAAAAAATCACATTAAACGCTACTTTTACAAATCCATTTCGAGCTACATTCATATGTGGTTTGAAATTTTTCCATTTCTGGAAATCCATTTCAGTCTGACCTCTCTGATTGGATTTTGTGTGGTTCATGTGACTTTCTCACGCCACGTAAAATGTAAACGTCAGACATTTGTATAGGAAATATGTTGAAAGTAATTGCAGAAACAATGTTGTGTTGTTGCAAAGTGCCAGACGAGCAGAAAATAACAATTTAATGGCATGTTTTGAAACCAGCGAAGATGACAGCATGAAATAAAGCCATACATACCAGTAGTCCTACATATTGTCATGTTGTAAATAAGACAACATCTGTATTGCAAACCCCTCCGAGTTCGGTTGTTGTAGTTGTTTTTGACGCAATGCAATGCCATTGTCATAGAAACAATGCAGGGATTCTGGAAAATGAAAGAACGGCATGGACACGAAAATCGGATCTGCGATACACAATATGTGGACGTCAATTTTAGAGCAGGTTCCAATCAGGTACACAAATAATCGGATTAAGACTGACAGTGTAAATGTAGCCTAAGAACATTTTGTTTACTTTGTACATAAATCATTTTGGTTGTTTCACCACTTGATGTCAAATATGAAACACGTATTTTGAAGCAAAAGTAGTTGAGAAGCACCAAATTAACTGATCAAATAATCATTTATATTTAAATGCGCAGTGTATGATCTCCTGCATGTGGAGGTGGGTTGCATGTACTAAAAGTAAACATGTCCTGCGTGACTACACGAGGCTACAGATAGAATCGTGCAGCCCATGTTCCCCTTTCAGCAATAAAACTGATACAGCGTGAATAAAAGGTGGGGGAAATCATGACTGGAGAGTTGGATACGTGGCTGCAGTTGTCAAAGAGCTACAGTGAAAACACATTATGATGTCTCGTGGGACCAAACCCTCCACTGCCTCGCCTTTCATAATAGCGAGAAGCTTGTTATTGCCTCTGTGGAGCCAGCCAAGTATTTTCATTTATTTATTTTTTAACATCCCCATCTCCACCAGCACGGCTCTGCCTTGAGCATTATATAGGCTTCAGCTCTATTCAATCTCTTTGGTATTGCTTTGTGATGTTGTTTAAAAGTCTTGTCTTTAGGAAACAGTGGCACGTTTTTTTGGGGGGGGTGTATTGTGGTTGGCAGAAAGATAATAGGTAATTTAAACTGCTTTCGATTGCCACATCTAAAGAAGATAACAATGAAAGTACAGTAACTGAGCTGCACATTTCCCATGCAAATAAAGGGGCTTTCACACCCGATGAACCTTTTCATAGTTTCTAGAACTACTGGCTGAAGTACCCACTTTTTGGCATGTTCTCACTGCAGTAACTGGGAATGATTTTAGTTCTAGGAACGTCTTTTCCTTTGTACGCTGATTGGCTGAACGCACTGGAAACACCAGCACCCGCCATAATAATAATAAAAAAAAGCTTGTACACAAGAACTCTACAAACATGTAAAACAGTGTTAAATGGACCTCTCAACCTTTACGCTAAGGAGAAAATCCAACATGACTTTGAAGGGATCATGATTTTGTAGTTCTGCTCAGCTAGCAACATTGGGCATCAACCACACGGCAAACGCTAATACTTTTTCATATACTGTTTGCTTGCTTTGTATATCAGTTATATCTGATAATGTATTACACAGGACTGTTAAACAGATCGTAAGACTAATGAAAGCTTGTTCTCAGGCTCTGGCATTCTAAGCGCCATCAAAATAAAAGTCACAACAACAAGCGTGGCTTACGTCACTTCAGAGTTCCTATTGGCGGTGCGAATGCAACCAGGAAAATAGCCTTAGGGGAACATTTAATTCTTGGGAAACACCCTGGTGGCTATGTAGTTCCTATAACTGAGTTCCTATGTGAAAGCCCCTTAAGATACACTTCCAAATACTTACTTGTACTGACAGCTGCATCATGACTGTACTGACAAACTCTTCATAGATGTCAAATGCATATCAGTAGGCCAACTGAATCTTTTGGGGGGAGATTTAGGAAAACTCTGAGAGCATTATACTCTTTGAAGGCCCAGTAAAATGGTTTATTTATTTATTTTCTTTCTTGTGTTGATATACAGTGGTGGACAAAAGTGATGTCCAGCCTTTTTTTCTTTATTTACATTATTTACATACATTTCTTTACACAAGAGAATTTCTCTACACATCCTGAACTGGGTCACACTGAGCCGCTGAACCTTTTCTGCCAATGTCCACACGCTGATCATTTTCTCTCATCCTCTTGTACAATCTGTTCAGGATTATGTTCCCAAACATGGTGAGTCTTGTGGTCCAACTAGCATAAGATCCTCAGCTCCATTTGTCCATGATCTCCACAACAAGCACAGTATGGATGCTCAGATAACAGACTGGAGGGGCTCACATACACCAGAGCAGAGATGATAGACAGAGTTTAATTCACTTATGTTGATGGGATTTACAGTTCAATCAAAACAGTCCTTGTGCTTGTCTGCCACAATTGTGCAAAGACCTCTATCAAGGACGCTACATGCAAGCTTTGTTTACAGAAAGTTTGCATAGTAATGTGTATTAAAATGGACACTGTATGCTTTAATTCTGTTGATTGTTGCTATGAATTACCTTTTTATTTTTGCCCACAAACCTCATCTGTCTCAAATCCTTATTTTATTATTTTATTTTATTTTATTTTTATTTTATTAAATATTTATAAAATATTTGTATTNNATTAGATTATTTTTAACCAATTGTTTTAGAGGTTTAATGCTATTAGATTATTTTGATAAAGAATTAGTATTTTTTGTATAATTATTGATGTAAAAAAAAAAAAGTGAGTGGAATTTATTTATTCATTTATTTTTGTCCAAATTATATTTGACACTGAGTTATTGGCTGTAGGATGGTTATATAATAAACACAAAAATATATAGCTGGCATGGACCTCTATTTTATGATAGGGAACCTTATTACAATGTTACTTATTGAAATTTTGCATTAGGTCACATTAGGTAAAAATAACTCTGATGCTCTGATTTTTCAACATTTGCAAATCTATTTAGAATGAAATCTGTTTCCTGTCCTGCAGGGCAACACACTGAACTGGTTTTGTATTAAACCAGCGTCTGCTGTTTTGGTAAAAGGAAATAACATCTGCAATCTTGCTCAGAGCTTTCTGGAGTGCTCATTTGTTTTCATCATTCTTCATCAAACTAATATTGCCACCAAACAATCGAAAGGTCTCGGAAAAGAACTGTTCACACAGTAGGAAATTAAAAAGTTATTTTTTTTTTTGCATACATATTGAGCTTCACACCACACAGAGGCGAATGAGACAAATGCGGGATGAAGAAGTTTGAACATACAAATGGGTTTCCAAAATCCCTGCAATAAACTGTTTTTATAAAAGCAAAATGGGATAGAATCAAACAATTGGTTTATATCTGAGTTAGCTCCATTGTCTCTTATGTGTGTAATGTGAAACAGGTCTTTTACACTGGCAGCATTTCTGCTGTTTAAACTGACTTCTGGCTTAGAACATGGAGTATTTATATAATGATGGTCCGAAATTATAAAATTATTATTGGGAGTTGACCATTGGCCAATTTGATCATTGTGAAATCTAAATATCTTAAAATATGTCAGTGCCTTGTTCTGTCTCAAGATGCACACAGTAATGTTTTTTTTTTTAAGACATTTTAAAAAAAGCTACTTAAAATATTAACTTAAATGTCTTAATTAAACTAACGCCTAATCCTGGCTTCATCTAAGCCCTGTCTGACAGGCATTTTTCCCCCCCAAAATATGTGTATTACCTGCTCAATTTTATTAATATTGCTTTATAAATTCCTGTATTGCATAGATTTATAGAGTATTTTCTTGAATTTCTTGCCTTTAGCCTCCTTGTTAGAGCATCCGACTCCCACGCCGGAGACCCATGTTCGAGGCCCACACAGGGCGGGGTGAGTAGGAACTGGGTAGAGGGGTTACATTGGTGCCATGACCCAGATGGGAGTGAGGTTTGGGGGCTGAGTGTAACGGAGGCCAGCTAGTAGTCTCTGTGCGAGTAAACCTCTCTCCTCTGATCTCAAGAGATGCTCTAGCGACTGACGCTGGAGGTTGCAGCCTTTAGCCTCGTAAGAGCATCCAACTCCCATGCCGGAGACCCATGTTCGAGGCCCGCACAGGGCGGGGTGAGTAGGAACTGGGTAGAGGGGTTACATTGGTGCTGTGACCTGGATGGGAGTGAGGTTTAGGGGGGTGAGTGTAACAGAGGCCAGCTAGTAGTTGTTGTGCTAGTAAACCTCACTCCTCTGATCTCAAGAGATGCTCTAGCGACTGATGCTGGAGGTTGCAGCACTTAGCCTCCTTGTTAGAGCATCCGACTTGTTGAAGGGGAAAAAAGAAGATCAGTGCTGAAAGGACTCACAACTATGCTCATGCTACAGAGGACAGTGTAAATGCTGTAACCTGTTAACATGGGAGCTGAAATAAATGTGTGCCACTGTGAAACAAGGTTTAGGCTGATACCTTGCTTAAAAAGAAGCTATGGAAGCCGACTGTAGCAGACTAGATCTTCACAGCAAAGGGGCCCTGCAAAGTCGACCATGTCCAATTGCAGCTTTGATAGACTTTGTGGCGGGAGAATTTCAATTGTGTAATTTCCTCAGCAGCAGTTTTTTGTGCAACTTTCCGATTTTCTAGGGAGTGGGAACAAGCTGGTATGAAATGGGATTAGTATTAGAGACAATTTCTCTGACAAAGCCATTCACTTTCTTGTTCTGTCGGAGTTGGCGCTAACTCAAGGATGAGGCTCATATAGACTGATGTGATAAAGAGCTCTCCATCTTCTTCTTTTGTCCTGCATTCCACAGGCAAACGCAAGGAGCTTTCTAAAGGTCAATTTATCGACTGAACACAACTCCATTTTGAGAAGTGGGATGATAATTACACAGCCTTCAGCTCCTTGGCTTTGTACACTCTAAAAAATGCTGGGTTAAAAACAACACAAGTTGGGTTGAAAATGGACAAACCCAGCGATTGGGTTGTTTTAACCCAGCGGCTGGGTTAAATGTTTGCCCAACCTGCTGGGTAGTTTTATTTAACCCAAATATTGTTTAAAAATTACTGTATTTCTTGCTTAAAATGAACCCAAAATATGTTGGAAATTAACATTTATTAATATGTTTAATAAACAAACATTTATTAATACTTTTTTTGAATAATATTTAAACAATAAACATTTATTAAATTGCTTATTAATAAATGCTCATCTTTTTGATTATTATTGTTGCCTCTAGTAATTATGAGTCTGATTTTTAATTTCCAACCTATTTTGGGTTCATTTTAAGCCAGACATATAGTAATTTGTAAACAATTGTTGGGTTAAATAAAACTACCCAGCAGGTTGGGCAAACATTTAACCCAACTGCTGGGTCAAAACAACCCAATCGCTGGGTTTGTCCATTTTCAACCCAACTTGGGTTGTTTTTAACCCAGCATTTTTTAGAGTGTAGGGGGGGAAATCTCATGGTTTCACAGTGAAGTTGTTGTGTCTTAACAAAATAATTATTGAAAGAGTTAATCATCCTTATGTTTGGCACCTCCCAAAGGCTTGACGTATAGCCATATGTGCCATAAAGAAAATATATATGCTCTAAAATCCTGACTAATTCATTAAGTAGCAGTCCAATTTCTCACTAAGTGAGATGAATAAGGTTAAGCAGTATTTGACACATTTACACATTAGATACCACACTGAAATCCTGTTCATCAGAATAAGTATACCAAAATTAAAAACAAAATTATTATTCAATTTGGTGACAGCTATGGTTAGGTGAACAAGATACATTTATTCAACTCATGCTTGATTCAGAATTCTTTTACGAATGGGTACATTTAATTAGAAACATCATTATAAAATCTAAGTGATCAACTGAATGCATGAATAGTGACATTTCCAAAACAAAAGAACCAAAAGAAAAAAGAGATTTGAATGTCACATAGTTCTATGCGCACAAATATGTTTTATTTTATTTTATTTTATTGAGATTACTTTTAACCATTTTTTAGAGGTTTGATGCTATTGGATTATTATGATAAAGAATTCGATTTTTTTAAAAAAAATTTTTATAATTATTGATGTAAGAGAAAAGTGAGTGGCACTTATTTATTCATTCATTTTTGTTCATATTACATTTGATACTGGGTCATTGGCTGTAGGATATATACATATATTATATATTTGTTTGTTTGTTTCTTATACTACTTTTACAGTATTGCAAGCATTTATCTCAAATATAAAGTGTGGAATTAACAATGCTGAGATCAAGGGTTCATTTCCCAGGTTATTTTGCAAAATAAACTACAAATATTGAAAGCTTCAGAAATAAAATGCTTAGACCTACACAGACAGTCATGTTAAAATTTCTTAGAATTTAAGATTTATTTTTTAATTAGCTTCCCCACTTGTTTTAAACATCGGTATTATTTCTTATGTTTGTTTGTTTTTTTAGGTTTTTTTTTTTTTTAGTACTCTTATCAGTCGTCTTGTTGCTCATTTGTCAGTGTTGCTGTTAGAGGTCTATCTTCACCAGATACACAGCTGTTGGCCTTTATCTGTGCACCTGATGATAAGCCAATTGGATCGATGAATGAAAAAAAAGTGCATGTGAATGAGGCTGAAATCCGATTTAAGGCTTCGACCTGATTGCTGATATAAGTGATATGTCTAATAAGGTGACAGAGCAGGGTTCAGAGCTGGGTTGTTTTAAAGGGGTTCTGTTATGTTTCCTCCACAGTCATTAGAGTACTGCAGCCATGCTCTGAAATAATATGCTAGAGCATATGAAATATAAATGCATGATGGTGGCGTAGAGAATCAGTACCCACCAATAAATACATGATGAATGTTGTGTTTAGAGCCTTCATTACTTACAGTACACAACAGCTCCAGCCAGCTGTCGTGCAGCACTCTGAGGATGTTTGGTGCCTTTTCAAGAGTCCTTAAAGAGAACTTCAGTGTCTTGTAAACAAGAATGAATGCAGAGAATTAATGACAAAACTCTGAGGTTATACAAGTTCATATTAGTGATTTTTGATTGTGTGTGTGTGTGCCTGTCTGTGACATTTTGTGCTTTACAGCTTTTTACACCAAAATCATTTGGCTGCTTTGAGAATAACAGCATAAATTAACTTTTTGTTTGTTTGTTTTTGTTTTTTACATTTTCAGAACAAATGTTTGCCAATGCAAAACTCAAAGGAGGTTAGGATGTGAGGTGTTGCCAAGGTGTTGTTGTGCGGTTGCTAAGTTGTTTCAAGTTGTTGCTACATTTGATATTATGTTTTGGGTGGATGTTAGGCTTTGATTGACTGTTGCTAGGGCATCGCTTAGTAGTTGTATGGTGTTCTGGGTGGTTGCTACCCAGACAACATCTGGGCCAGATCTGACCCATTTCTGGTAGGTGTGGTCTGGGTAGGGCTTTGTAAGACTGTTGCTAGGGTACTGAAAGGTGGTTGTTAGGGAATTGTTACGTGGTCAAGTACTGAGTACTTGAGTACTTGGAAGTGATAGCAATGATCAATCATGCAAATGATAAATCTGATTCGTTGGGGTGGAATTTTGGGTGATACCTTGAAATTGAGTTGGGATAACTCTAAATGTATGATATAAATGATGAGTTACAAGTTTTGGGTGAAAGACCATGAGCAACAATATTAGCAAAGTTTTCCTAAGCAAGCAGCACTAAAACTCATGAACTTCTGCTGTTTCCAATTAGATGAGAGAAACATAAGTCTAGGATAATTTAGAGCATTTAGCTTTGACCTCCTTGATCTTTTCCAAAGCATGGTAATTGCCGTCAGAGCTTCACCTCACACCTCCATGCACAGTTATTTTAAACTAGAAGCTTGTTGGTCTTCCCTGTGTCATTTCCAGGACCTGTGTGAGAGCAGCCCCTGACTGGGGTCATGTTGTGTGACCATCTGTGTGCTTGTAGTTAATGTGTGCTGGTGTTCAGAACACCCCTGAGGGAACAGCCCAGAATTCCTCCATCTGTGTGTGCAATGGCATTTTGTGACATTAGGGACTGCAGGCACATTTAGACCCGCTGTCTGTCTCTTCATACATCTGCACAGATGATATCTATACATGGGGTTATCATTACGTTTAGGATGACAGTAATGATACTTCATCAGCATCAGTAACACAAGAGCAAGTTTTGAGCAAGCATTGTGAAATGCGTAAAGTGTGAAATACAGACTGAACGGAACGTCAAAACATCCCACAGCTGTATGGCCAGATGATACGCAAACTGTTTTTTTCACCTGAATAAAGAAAACCAGTGTCTCGCTAGTAAAGTTTTGATGGATGAGGTTTGCAATCATGGTAAAGACAATTGCGGTGACATATGTGAGTCCATTATATTGATGTGCAAACAGTGTATGTGTGCAATTGACGCACTGATCACACATATTTATGCACAGACGCATTATAGTACATTTATGTTGTTTCCACACACATTTAAGGCCCCGATATACTTCAAACAAAGTTCTTTTTCGTTCTTCGTTTAGGGGTAAAACGAAGTTCGAAATGCGTGACCAGCGATATACTGTAAATACCCACACTGCTGAGAGCTACGTTTAGATGAATATGTAAATATGTGCTGTACACTTTCTTCTCAGTAACAAAATAAACACAACAAAATGAGAAAACAGCAAGCATTTTTTTTATAGAAAGCACAAGAAAGGTGTCTGATCATAACAACATGGGTATGTTAGCACGAGCTCTGCAAATCAGCACTCCAGTCACGTTTATTTGTATAGCACTTTATTCAATAGATTGCTTAAAATCAAGCAGCTTTACAGTATCAAACAAAGCACAACTTAATTTTGTACTATAAAGCGGCTATCCAGTGTGTTCATGTTTTCACCCGCGGAGATCTTACCTCAACAAACTCAAACACTCGAAATGAGTCAAAGAAGCGTCCCACACGAGTGAAGGCGAAGCCTCGGCGCACACCTCCTATTACGTTATCGTCACTGACCAACGGTAGTACGAACAGGCATGAAAACGGGTCAGGGGTGAAAAAGGTGAGAAGGATATTACCCCTCTAGAGGGGTCCGGGGGCATGCTCCCCCAGAAGAAAAATTTAAATATTCCATATTTTAAAGCATCTGATGCATTTTAAGATGCTTTTTTTTTGCCAACCTGAGGAGAGCTGGAGAAACTTTACTTCAGCCATGAGTCAAATATTATTATGGCCTCCTTACTAAGTATTATGAAGGGGGATCGAGCAGGAATCTTTATTGGTGTCGATTTTCAGTCTCTTTTTAATGATAGGCTTTACGCATCTGTCAATCATCCCCACTTGCTATTTGGGGGAAGAACCTAGCGCTATGATTGGTCAAACTCTTTTTCTTTTGCTGTTGCTTGATTTGAGGACTGTGCGTGCACAGAGGCTTCACAAGGTTTTTGCGTAGAGTGACAAATCGTACCAGCGTACTTTGAAGTCAAAATGCGTATCCGCTACGCAAATTGCGTACAGGTTGGCAGGTCTGCTTATTGATAGAACGGTGGACCACTTTACCTTCTGCCTTGTCAGTCCCCTCACCTCAAAATCTACCTCCTCAAAAACGGTAGCGTTAGCTAATAATTTTCCACCGGAGCTTTAGCTAGCTGGCTAACATTGCATTCTCTCCTGCTGTGTTCAATGACTCAATTCATCAAGCTGTAGCTAACATTAGCTAAGTCTATGTCAACAGAGCTCCTGGGTAACTTAACTTAGATATACCAGAAAATATAAAAATTATTGAAACCATCACTCACCAAATTCAGTCAGGTAAATCGCCGAGGCCAGGCGTGCTTTCAGCTTCTGATGGTGGTCTGCACTGGTGATGCAAGGCCTTGTGCGTTAATATTTCCATGCACCCTTCTGGCCTTCTGGCACGCGCACCTGTTCGCAGTTCACTGAATATGAATTATTTGAGTTATTTGCAGTCATGTCAAGGCGATTGATTGATTGATTGACTGATTTACATCTCCATGCGGTCCTGTTCGGTATCACAACTTGTCTTGTCTAAAATGTAAACAAGCTCTTTGCTGTTGCACTGTACACATACTATACACTGTGAATTCTGAAAAAAAAAAAAAATTTCTGTAATTTGTTTTCCTCTTTTTTTCATGGGTGATTTGGTGTGCATACTATTATGAATTATATGGACTCCTTATATCATTTGGTTATGTGATGTCCTTTAGGAGTCGCCAAGTGTCCTTTTTTGGAAAGACACCTAAATTTACCTTGAAAAAAGCTTGCAGAAAATATTTTGTAAGAATCACCCTTCAATCTGATGGTTTACTTGGCTGGATATAGCAAATGATGAGATATATATATATATATATATAACATATTAAACAAGATAAATGTGGTGTATGCTTAAATTCACTATAAGTTAAAAGGACTTGATTAATTGCCATTCAAATTTTAAATCTATTGACAGTCCTATATATATATATAGCAGTGTTCAACCAGCAGCAGACTAAAAGACACTTTACACTTTAACTGAGACACTCATCATCAATTCAGTCATATGCTTCAATATCAATCTGTAGATTTGTCAGTGCTCAAAAACATAAAATTTTCCAGGATTGCCACTAGTGCTGCCTAAAAAAGTAAAACAAATAAATAAATAAAAATAGGTGCAAAGCTGGATTGTTAATTCAAGGGTATTTCTAATGGGGTGGGCTGTGGTTAATGACCCAAACCATATTCGAGTTTGGGTCACCCACACACAAGCACTTCTGTGCAACGTGTTGGAACACTTGCTCTACCCACCAGGCTCCAGTGCAATTTTGACTTGTTAAACAGGCAAGCAGCTACACTTCAGGGTTCATTAGCTTATTGAAAATGATCCTACAGCCTGTGAAATGGCAAAAGTGTCAGAATAAGGTTTCAGAGCAGGGAATGGTGCTAATAGAAAGGTAAATACTGTAAAATGAACAGCATGAACAATTCGCAAGTGTGAGAAGGTCTTGAAGTGCTCATATTTTTCTCCGTTTCAATGACACGTCTGATCACATGAGGTCTATTAGGCCGGATTAATGGTGAAACCCAGCTGTGGAGGTGGTGGACAGATTGAGGGTGGGGCGTCTGGTGGAGGCCAAATAGCTACAGACAGCAGTGAGCTAATTGTTATAGTGGGCCATTGAGCTCTCAGTGGTACATTACTCACAGGGTAAGACTGCTGCACCTGGCCGGAGTGGATGGAGCCATAATGTGGGGGATAGTTGAGTTGGGAATAATACACACCTGGCCTCAGATGGCACATCCACTGACATGTCACTGACTATTCATGGACTGTCTGATGCATGTTGCACAAATAATGTTAGCTGAAAGGCTGAAATAGGCTGATTGAATCTGATTGGCTGGCTTCTTCACAATTTTCAGGAGTCAGAGTGCACAGGATTTTATCAGTGGGTTTGCATGTTTCCAGGCTGCTAGTGAACGCTTCCAAAGTTAGAATCACTGGATTTACCAAAATATTCACAGCATCAAATATGTTGTTCTGGGTGGTTGTTGGGGCTTTACTGGATGGTTGCTACTGTAGGCTGTTGGTAGGGTGTACTGGGAGGTTGCTAGGGCATTGAAAAGGTTTATCTGGTGTTCTGTTGTTTCTGGATTGTCGATTTGTTGCTAGGGTTTTGCTAAACAGTTGCTCATGTTTTTTTCTTTTCTTTCTTTTTTTTGTTTGTTTGTTTTTTGTTTTTCTGGGTTTTTCTAGGGCTTTGATATGGTTACTAGGGTGTACTGGGTGGTTGTTAGGTTATTGCTAAATGGTAGCTCTGGTGTTTTGTTGTTCTGGGTGGTTGCTAGGGCTTTGCTCTGGTTGATAGGGTGTATTGCTTTACTGCTGTTTTGGTGTTTTGTTGTTTTTGGTGGTTGCTAGTGTGTACTGTGTAGTTGCTAGGGCTTTACTCTGGTTAATGGGGTGTACTGGTAGTTGGTAGGTTATTGCTAAACAATTGCTCTGGTGTTTTGTTGTTCTGGGTGGTTGCTTGGGCTGGTCGCTAAGGTGTACTGGGTGGCTGCTAGGCCTTTGGTCTGGTAACTAGGGTGTACTGAGTGGTTACTAGGGCTTTGCTCTGGCTACTAGGGCATACTGAGTGGTTGTTAGGGTATTGCTAAATTGTTGCTTGGGTGTTTTGTTGTTTTGGGTGTTGCTAAGGTGTACTGGGTGGTTGCTAGAGCTTTGTCGATAGTTGCTAAGGTGTACTGGGTAGTTGGTAGGGATTTGCTCTGGTTAATAGGGTGTACTAGGTGGTTGCTAGGGTGTACTGAGTGGTTACTAGGGTGTAGCTGAGACACTCATCACTCATTCTCTGGTTCCTAGGGTGTACTGAGTGGTTGTTAGGTTATTGCTAAACGGATTCTCTGGTGTTTTGTTGTTCTGGGTGGTTACTAGGGCTTTTTTCTCTGGTCGCTAGGGTGTACTGAGTGGTTGCAAGGTTATTGCTAAATGGTTGCTCTAGAGTTTTGTTGTTCTGGGTTGCTGCTAGGGCTTTGCTCGCTGGTCGCAAGGGTGTACTGGGTGGTTGCTAGGGTATTGCTAAATGGTTGCTCTGGTGTACTGGGTGGTTGTTCTTGTTTACGTTGATTTTTTGGAAACCACATCTGCCGTTTTTACTGTTATTTTAACAGGACATTTTTTTCAATGAA